>PVKB01005682.1:0-88160 GCA_004027205.1 Ctenodactylus gundi
GGCAGGCAGTGGCGGGAGAGTTTGGCAGAGGCTGAGCCAGGCTGGGCAGCTAGTAGCGTGGCAAACAGGGGCTAAGCCTGCCCGCGATATAAAAAATGGGGGTCGGGGAGGGACATTTTTTCTTATTTGTGGTTCTAGAGATCAGCCTGAGAGCCTCACCCACAGCTCCACCCCAGCCCATTTTATGTGCCTGGTGTTGGTGCTGCCACACAGTCCCATTAAATCGCTGAGTTGCCAGGCTGGGCTTGAACTTGTGGTCCACCTGCCTCAGCCTCCTTGAGGGCTGCGATGACAGGCCTGCATCCCGGGCCCCAGGCCTCACTTTCCTTTGTCTCTGCTGTCATGCAACAGTACTCTGGTTTGGATCTGATGTGTCCCGTAAAAGCCTCATGTACCTGTGGATACTGTGGACTGCTGGGAGGTGGGACCAGGCTGGAAGTGCAGGTGCTTGGGCCTTGACCTGGTGGAGTGGGAGCTGGGTCCGCCCTTCCTCCCCGACACGACTTCCGCCTTGGCCTGCCAGGAGGATGGCATCTCTGACTCTGGCCCTGCCATGTGATTCCACCTATTTCCAGCTGCCCACATGTGATTGGACTGGGGCCTTCTGAAACTGTGAGCTAAAAAAAACCTTTCCTTTCTGAGATGCAGTGGTCAGGTGCCCAGGCCCACTGGGCAGAACACCTGGAACCTGGAGGAGGGGGTGCACGATTGAGGGGAACAAGAGAGACACAAAGGACAGGGTACAAGGGGGGCGGGGAATGCGGATGTGAAAAGAGAAGATGAAAGACAGATAGAAAGAAAGGAAGGAAGATGGACTCTTGCAGGGGCTAAAGACGATTTATTCAGTACGACCTTCCTTTTATAGTCCAGTTGTTTACAAGAAAACATTCAGGCTTAACAATATTTACATATTTAAGATCGCTTAAACAATGCTTACATAAGACAGCTTGAGTCAGGGTCCTGCTTTATAGCCCAGGCTGGCCTTGGACTCATGGCAATCCTCCTACCTCAGCCTCCAGACTGTTGGGATTATAGGTGTGCACCACCACACCCAGCTTATGTGGTGCAGGGGAATCGAACTCGGGTACTTAATACTTAAAACTTCTTTAAAGCAAGAACTTGGCCCCAGGAGGTCAGGAATGTTAAGCTCCAAGGTCTCCGACACCTAGGCCCTTAGTGACAATTAATTATTAATGATAATTATACAAATCAGCAGCTGCAGCCCACAAATGCATTTATATGAGTGAAGAAAAAGTAAAATGCTGCTGTGGCTGAAAGAAATGAAGTTAGCAGTTTCCTGTGTCCTCTAGTTCAGAATGGGAACATCCTCGGACTAGAGGAATGGCTCACCGGTTAAAGTACTTGCCTAGCAAGTGCTAAGTACTTGAGTTCAAATTCCCAGCACTACCTAAACTGGGTGTGGTGGTGTACACTTGTAATCCCAGCACTCAGGAGACTGAGACAGAAAGATTACTGTGGGTCCAAGGCCAGCCTGGGCTCCATAGTGAGTTCAGGACCAGCCTGGGCTACAGAGTGAGACCCTGTCTCAAAAACAAAACAAAATAGAATGTGAAAATCCAGATAAGAGAACAAAAGGTTAACTGAATAAATGTTGATAGAGAAGGTGTCTTAGAGGCTTAGGAGGAAAATGAGAGGGAGAAGAAACTGTCTTCACTTTGACCAGCAGGGAGCGAGTAGGAAAGCCTGCATCATTAGCGGCCAAATGTTTCTTAATGGCAGGACCTTGTATTTCCAGTACTCCAGCAGGGGGCCCCTATGAACAATTTAGAGCAACACTGCATTGAGATAAACATACAAGTTCGTGGTAACATCTCTTCTTTAAAAAGACAACCTCTTGGGTAGCTCAGCTTCCTGAGGGACCTGGCAGAATTTGTATTAGGTATCTGCTAAATTTTTACACTACCTTTCTGCTCACAGATCCTGGTGGAGGGAGTACCTGGCCCAAGAAAGTGGCAAAGGAGAGGGGCAGGTAGGGACTTCTGCTGGGGCTGCTATCTGAGGATGTGTCCTGGAGTTCTCCATAGATACATATCCGAATGGGATGTTAGATAAAGCGGTGATGGTGGCACCACGCATTGGGAGGCCAAGAGCTGACTGGCTCTTCCTAAGACACATATGCCTTCTAAGGGCAGGACTGCCTAGGGAAGAAGAGACACTTGATAAGATGGGGTGGAAGCAAGAGGCCCAGAACAACCAAAGCAATCCTAAGCAACAAAACAAAAGAAGGAATCATCACAATACCAGATATCAAATTATATTACACAGCAACAGTGATTAAACAACAACAACATGGCATTGGCCAAAAACAGGTGGATCAATGGAGAAGAATTGAGGATGCCCAAATGTCCCCAAGTACCTTCAGCCTGATATTCAACAAAAGGGCCAAAAAGTATACACTGGAGTAAAGATAGCATAAGGTAGTCTTGTTAAAGACAAATGGTGCCGTGGAAACTGACTAACCACATGCAGAAGAATGAAACGACCCACAACTTTCACCACGCACCAAAGTCAAATCAAAGTGGTGCAAAGACTTAGGTATTAAAATGGGAAACATTGAACTTGTTGGAAGAAAAAGCAGGCAAAACTTTTGAAGACTTAGGTGTAGGCAAGGACTTAATAAGACACCTAAAACACAAGAGATAATACTGAGAATCAATCAATAGGAATATATAAAATCAAAAAGCTTCTGCACAGCAAAGGGAATAATCAGCACAGTGAAGAGAGCAACGACAGAACGAGAAAAAATATTTGCCAGCTGCTCCTCAGACAGAGGATTATTATGAAGAACATACCAAGACTGAAAACATTAGACTATCCAAAGTAAAGGCCCCAACCAAAAAATGGGAATTTGAGGTGAATAAACAGTTCTCAGATGAAGTTTGAATGGCCAATAAATATATGAAAAAATGTTCAGCATCGTTAGCCATCATAGAAATGCGTATTAAACCAATGCTGAAGTTCCATCTAACTCCAGTCAGAACGGCTGCTATTAAGAACTCAAAAACAACAAATGCTGGTGGGGCTGTGGGGAAAAAGGAACCCTCCTTCATTGCTGGTGGGACTGCAAACTGGTACAACTACCATGGAAAGCAGTATGGAAATTCCTCAGAAAACTGAACATCAACATTCCTTTTGACCCAGCTACACCTTTTCTGGGAATCTTCCCAAAAGAGTTAGTCTTCATACTATAGTGATTCATGCATACCCATGTTTATAGCAGCACAATTTACAATAGCCAAATCTTGGAAGAAGCCAATATGCCCAAGCACAGATGACTGGATAAAGAAGGTGTGGTATATACAATGGAGTATTTCTCTGCAATTAAGAATGACAAATTGGAGTTATTTGTAGGAAAATGGATGCACCTTGAAACGATTATGCTCAGCAAAATGAATCAGACCCGGAAAGTTAAATATCATATGTTTTCCCTAATATGAGAAAACCTAGCAATAAAAAATCTACAAGATAGGGAAGAAAGTAAGAAGATAGACTTTGTGAAGAGGGAAAGGGTGGTGGGAGAGTGGGAAGGGGAAAGGAAGGTCATATTTAAAATATTTTTAAAAAACATGGGTGGAAGACGGGTCCTCAGAAAGAAGGATAGGTAGATACTACATAGTTGAAATTAATGGAAATTAGATAACATTAGAAAGACAGCCAAAGAGAAGTTTTCAGTGACAAAAATAACCAAAGGACTTTTAAGAATATGGATTTTTAATGTTATTTTCATTTTACAAAAGGGGGAATCAGAGGCTCAGGCAGTTAAGTAATTTGCTTCAAAATCCAAATTTTTAAATTCAGATGCTCTTTAAACTTTAAGGTTATGTCCCAATAAACACATCATAAGTTAATTTTTTCCCCACTACTTGTGATTTGAACCCTAGGCCTGCACACTGAACTATGCCTATAGGCCTTTTTTTGTGTGTGTGGAGGGGTATTCTTGCTTTTAATTTGTGACAGGTTTTCGCTAAATTAACCAGACCGGATTTGAATTTGGGATCATCCTGTCTCGACCTTCCAGAATGCTGAGATTACATATATGTGTCACTAACACCCTGTTATTAGCTAACATTTAATCATAAGTTGAAAATACCTTAATTCAAAAATGTGTCGAATGCACTTAACCAATTGAACATAACAGTAGCACATGACAGGGTGTTGGTTGTTTCTCCTGTTGGTGGTGAATGGGAGCTGTGGCTTAGTGCAAAAGCCCATGTTCACCACAGGCTCTCATTTGGCAAGCATATCCCTAAGTTGGAAATCCAAAATTCTAAGTACAAACTCAGTGACTGAACACAGTGGATTCAATTCTTCGTGAATGCAACTTCAGAAAACACAAGTTGCACATTCATTTAGAGTAGAGAAGAATATTTATTGCCTGTAGGCAAAATGATACCTATCTGAACAGAAGAAGAGACAGAAATTTATTTGTGAAGTTTATAAATATTCATATGGTGAGGGTGCTTCAGGGCAGACCATTCCTGAACGTGACATTAGGGTTCATATTTCAAGAAGGAAAGATGGAAGGCAGGTAATGAACACTGAAGCATCATAATGATGACAGGACATAGCAAATATACCACTGCATAACACTGACTATTAATGGTTTCAACTCCTGTCAAAACACACAGATTGGCATATTGGATAAAAAAATAAAAACCAACAATTTGTTGCTTGCAACAGACATCCTTTACTGAAAAGAAACATATAGACTAAAAATATCAATAAAAGGATGGAACTTAATACCTCATGCAGCTGGACCCTGAAAATGAACAGGGGTAACTATATTATTCTCAGACACATCAGATTTCAAGCCAAAACAGATCAGAAGAGACAAAGATAGACATTCTATACTGGTTAAGGAAACAATCCAACAGGAAGATGTCATAATTATTAATATGTATACACCTAACATCAGGGCATCCAGTTTTGTAAAACAATAACCATGGAAGGAAATATAGGCCCCAATACAATTATAGTAGAGGACTTCAATACCCCACTATCACAGATGACAGATAGACTAGACAAAAAAAATGAATAAAGTAATATTAGAGTTAAACCATGCTGCCAAACAATTGGCCTTAACTAATTTTTACAGTGTTCCATCTAACATCAATAGGATACACTTTCCTCAGCAGCATATGGGACAGTTTCCAAAAAAGACCATATCATAGGCCATAAGGCATGTTTAAGTAAATACAAAGAAATTGAAATAATTTCTTTTATACTTTCATATCATAGCATAATAAAACTGGAAATCAAAAGAAACTACAAAAATTATCTAAATACATGGACACAAAGTATTATTGAATGGTTTACAGAAGAAACTAGGCAAGAACTTAAAAACTTCCTAGAGGCAAACAAAAATGGAAGCACATCATGCCAGAAACCTGTGGGACACAATAAACACAATACTATGAGAGAAATGAATAGCTATGAAAACATACATTTTAAAAAAAAAGCAATACCAAGTCAACAATTTAATGATGCATCTCAAGGTCCTAGAAAAATAAGAACAAATCTCCAAAAGTAGTGGAAGAAAAGAAATCATGAAGATCAGAGCAAAAATAAATGAAATTGAAATTTAAAAAGTGAAAGATCCACAAAGCAAAGAGTTGGTTCTTCAAAAGAGCAAATAAGATTTCAAAAAACCTCTGGCTAAACTAACCAAATGAAGGAAAGAAAAAAACCCATACCAATGTAATTAGAAATGAAAAAGGGAAAGTTACAACAGACACTGCTGAAATTCAGAGAATTATAAAGAACTAGTTTTGAAAAATTATACTCCAAAAAATTGGAGAATTTGGAAGAAATGGACAAGTTCCTGGACACCTAGAAGATGCCAAAACTGAATGAAGAATATATCCATAGAAAGTATGGAAATTGAGGCAGAATAAAATCTCTTTTTACAAAGAAAAGCCCAAGACTGAACAAATTCACTGTAGAATTCTACCAGTATTTCAGAGAAGAGCTATCACCAATACTTCTCAAACGGTTTCACGAAATTAAAAGAGAAGGAACATTGCAAACTCATTTTTGAAAGCTAGCATTACCCTGATACCAAATCCAGACAAAGACTTAACTAGGAAGAAAACTGTAGGCCAATCTTCTTAATGAACATGGATGCAAAAATCCTCAGTGAGATACTGGCAAATGGAATTTAATAAATCATTAAAAAGATCATTAACCATGACCACACTGTCTTCATGCCAGGGATGCAAGAATACCTATGTAAATCAATGTAATACATCACAGGAAAATAAGGACAAAAACCACATGATCATCTCAATACATGCAGAAAAAGCCTTTGACAAAATCTAATATCCATTCTTGATAACAAAAAAAACCTTGAGGAAAATAGATATAGAAGGACCTTACCTCAAACTGAAAGAAGCTATTTACACTAAACCTACTACCAACATTATACTAAATGGGGAAAAGTTAAAGCATTTCCCGTCAAGTCAGAAACAAGACGAGACAATCTCACCACTCCTTTTCAATGTAATATTCATAATTCTAGAGAATAAAATAAAAGGAATATGTATTGGAAAGGAAGAAGTTAAATTATCCTCACTTCCAGATGACATATTCTTTAACATAGAAGACTCTAAAAACTCCACCAGGAATCTCTTAGAATTAATAAATTCAACCAAATTGCAGGATACAAAATTAATATAAGCAATTCAGTAGAATTTCTCTACACAATGAACTCACTGAGAAAGAGCTAAGAAGAACAATCCCCTTCTCAATAGATCCTCAAAAAATTAAATAACTATGAATAAATCTAACCAAGGAAGTGAAGGACCTCTACAATGAAAACTACATTGAAAAAAGAAATTGAAGAGGACTTTAGAAAATGAACCAACAGCCCCTGTTCTTGGATAGGCAGAATTAATATTGTCAAAATGCCCATACTGCCAAAACTGATATATGGATTTAAAGCAATTCTAATCAAAATACGAACAACACTTTTCACAGAAGTATAAAAGGAATCTTAAAATTCATATGGAACCAGAAGAGACCTAGAATAGCCTAGCAGTCCTGAACAACCAGACAAAAACAGGTAGCATCACAAGTCCAGACAACAAGTTATATTACAAACTAGTAGTGATTAAAAAACATATGGTATTGGCACAAAAGCAGACATGTCAACCAAAAAAACAGAACTGAGGATACCGTGTGAGACTCACACCTGTTGCCGTATACTAAATTCAAAGCGAAGTGGATCAAAGACCTAGATAGTAAAGCAGAAACACTGAACCTCCTGGAGGACAAAATAGGTAAAACTCTTGAAGATGTAGGTGTGAGCAAGGATTTTCTCGATAGAACACCTGATGCAAAAGAAATACCACCCCCTACCCCGCGAGTTAACAAATGAAGTCATATCAAATGTAAACAAAGCTGCTGTCTAAGGAAACAGTCAATAGAGTGAAAAGAGAACCAGAATGAGAAAAAAAAATGTACTACCTATACTTCAGACAGACAGTAACTAGAATATACAAAGAACTGAAGGAAAAAAGATCCCTCACAATCTAAGACCCAAGTAAAAATGGGCAGTACTCAGAGGAAATACAAATAGCCAGAAAATACATTTTAAAAAATGCTCAACATCTTTAGCTTTAAGGAAATGCAAATCAAAACAACACTGAGATACCATCTGACCCCAGTGAGAATGGTTTAATATCAAGAACTCAGAAAGCAATAGATGCTGTTGGGTGGGGAGACCTTTTCACATTGCTGGTGGACTGTAAACTGCTACAATCACTATGGAAAACATTATGGAGATTCCTCAAAAAACTGAAAATCGACATTCCATTTGACTCAGCTATACCTCTTCTAGGTATCTTCCCTAAAGAGTTACAAGCAACATATAATAGATATACAAGTATACCTGTGCTTATAGCAGCACTAGTAATAGCTAAATCATGGAAGATGCTGAAATACCAATCAATAGACTGATGGATAAAAAAATGTATATATACAAAATAGAGTACTACACTCCCATAAAGATAGGTAGATTTGAGTCATTTGTAGGTAAATGGATGTAACTTGAGACCATTATGCTCAGTGAAGTGAATCAGACTCAGAAGGTTAAATATTGCATGATTTCTCTATTACAAGAAACCCAGAGTCTGGGAGCCAGAGGGATGAGGGACGGGTGAAAGGGTGAAAAGGGGGAGGAAAATGGAATGTAAAGCTAACACAATATATTTGTGCACAAAATTCTCAAGGTCCATGTGACCATTATGTATCACATAAATATATACAAATAAAACGTAGGAGAAAAGAGGGAAGGAAGGAACACCTCCAGCTACACCCGGTGTGTTTTGTAAAGTGGAGGAAGGGTCCTCTGGTGTGGTGCCTGCAGTCTGTGATGGCTAACAGTTCTCCAGCAGGTGTATCACTTTAGCACCATTGTTCAGTTGAAAAATTCTTGAACTATCATTAGGTTCTTACGGTTAAGTTGGGTACTGTCATCATGCTCATACGCTCATGTCTCCATTGCTGTGACTCAAGACCCAACATCCACAAATTAGAGGAGGAAAAGTCTATTGTAGCTCACAGTTTCAGAAGGTCACAGTCCACGCAAGGGCAGCTGGCCACATGGCAGGGGCAGAGGTGGAGGCAGCTCCTTGTGACATTGCTAACAGGAAGCCAAGTCAAGACAAGTTGAGTCTAGTCTCTTAAGGAAGGCAGAAAGCAGCTTATATATCCTTCAGGCCTGGTCCAGACTCAGTGTTTAATCCCTCCCAGGTGTGGTAAGCTCCCATTACATGCCTGTAATCCAATCTACACACCTGCAATCAGTCTCTCCAGACCAGGCCCCAGTCTCTCAACAGCACCTGGCTCCATGGACAATCCATAACATCCACATACATGAGACTTTTGGGGGACTTTCCAGATCCAAACCACAATTGAACATAAAGAGGTCTGTGGTTTATCAAAGACCACCACAGTTTCCTCATGAGGAATACAAGCACTTGTCCAACACAGTGCAGGGCCAGACAGGATCCAGTAGGGAACCAGACTCACTTGGTCCACTGTGTAGCTGGCTAGTTACTGAAATGACATGGTGTCCGGATGAGTTATGCACAGGATGGCCAAGCACGTGGAGAAAAAGAGTGAGCCTCAAATCCAGCTGCCTGGATGGGGCTTGGTCAGCGTCATCAGCTTTCTCCCCTCATGACCCACCATTCAAGGTAGCTACAGTCAAGTGAAATCAAGTAATAACAGCAGGTGAAACAAGCTAGAAAAGCAAATCAGAGTAGATGAAATCTGGAGGGCTTCTTCAGAAACTAAGAGCAGGTGATTTACTCAAGTTTCCCGTCAGCTTCAAAGCTTCCAAGATGTGCCCAAGCCAAGGTCAGTTAGCATGATGCCTTAGCTGTGTGATGTGTGGAATGCGATGCCTTCATATGAAGTTCCACTGGGGACAGAACCCCCAGCACTGTGTTTCGTGCCTTCTTCCACTGAACTACCTCCCTATCCCTTTTTTCTTTTTTTGAGTCAAGTTTTTGCCAAATGGCTCAGCCTGGGCTCAAACTCATGATCTTCCTGTCTCAGCCTCAGGAGCAGCTAGACTTACAGGTGTGCACCATCACACCCAGCTACAGTTATTATTTTTTTTAAAAAAATTCTGAAAACAATGTATAGAACCTTCTTTTTTGGAGATAGGGTCTCACTCTGTAGTCCAGGCTGGCCTTGAACTCATAGCAGTCCTCCTGCCTCAGCCTCCTGAGTGCTGGAATTACAGGTGTGCCACCACACCCAGCTTTCAATTTATAGAACTTTGATGTTTCTTGCATGGCTTGAAAATGGAGACATCCACTCAAGCCAGCAACAGAGGAATAAAAAAATGCAAGACTAATGGGAAAGCAGAATTATGGGAAGATGGGAACACTGACCCAGGATTTTGTTTCTGGGTGATTTTCATGTCCCTTGTGAATCCTTTTGTCACAGGTGAAACCCAAGAAACTGTAACAGGGCCATTCCCACCCCACTCCCCCCTCCGAAGCCCGGCCTGCTGCTTTGTGTCAGAAACACTTGCATAAGGAGAAGGTGGCTTCTAGCCACCAAAGTAGAGTGACAGTCTGTGACAGCCTCAGTGAGCATGATCTAGGGGCTGATGGGAAGGATTTAATTTTTTGCCCCGTGTCTGTGTTCTGTTTAAGTTTTCCCAATAGATATAAACTACTATTATCATCTATAAAGCCATAATGAAACCAAAAACCTAACATAACACTAATTTTTTTAAAAAAAGACTTTTTTTCTGAAGCTGTCTGCAGGAATTTCTGCAGTACGTTGGTTGCTCTAGGCTGTAATTTAATCTTGCTTTTTCATATGAGTAGAAATTCCAGACTAAAGGGGGAAAGTTTTTAGCCACTTAAGAGGTTTTTTTTTTTTTTTTTTTTTTTTTTTTTGAAAGCAAGCATAGTAATCAATGCTCTGTGGCTGGAGTCTCAAATGCAGTTGCTGCAGTTACATACCATAGACTCAGTTAACACAGAAGCAGCTGGACTGAGATTGGAGGCCTGGGACAGTCTTTTCTCCTGTTAACAGAGTAGCTGGGGCTGGTGGGTCCCCAGAGGTCAGCTTTCCTCCACTGCTACACCTGTGGTTGGGGTAGGTAACACCTAACTTTCTTTCTGAAGACCATTATTAAAAGAATAATTTTGGGAAAAAGAAAAAAATAACATGACTTTAAAAATAAAAGTAGGGTGTCTAGAGGAATGGCTCAGTGGTTAAAGCGGCTACCTCAAGCACTAAGTGCCAGAGTTCGATTCCCCAGCACCACATAAAGCCACGTGTGGTGGCACACACCTATAATCCCAGCATTTGGGAGACTGAGACAGGAGGATTGTGGACAGTCCAAGGCCAGTCTGGACTCCATAGTGAGTTCAGGACCAGCCTGGACTGCAGAGCGAGACCCTGTCTCAAAAATAAAAATAAAAATAAATAAATAAAAGTGGGCGTTGGGGATTTAGCTCAGTGGTACAGTATTTGCCTGGCAAGTGTGAGGCCCTAGGTTCTAGTCCTCAGCACCAAAAAAAAAAAAAAAAAAAGGAAAAACCACTACTTTATGAAATTTTTAAAAGTCAAAAATCTAGGCCCCCCAGGACTCTTATATATAATTCTACTGAAATTCCTCGAAGAAGAGGGGAGCCAGAGGGGAGGAGGAGGAGAACCTCGGGGTACAGCACTCTTGGGAGGCTGAGGCAAGGGGCCTGCAAGTTCAAGCTCAAACTGGACAATTTAGCAATTTCCTAAAACTCTGTCTCACCAGCAAAAACCAAAACATGGGCTGGGGATATAGCTAGTACAAAGACCCTGAGTTCTCTCTCCAGCACCACAGAGAGAGAGAGAGAGACAGAGAGAGAGAGACAGATAGAGACAGACAAAGAAAACTAATAAAATTAGTGAAAAACAAGTGAATTAAGTTCCTCTGAAAGGCCCCAGTAGCAGGCAATTTTTGAATGCCTCCCTCTTTTTTTCATCAAAGGAAAGCCTTAACTTCTTTTCATTTTTTTTTTTTTTTAAATTTTAAGACAGGGTCTCCCTAAGTTGCTGAATTTCCCAGACTCTAACTTGTGATTCTCCTGCCCCACACTCCCAAAGTGCTGGGATTACAGGCCTGCACCATTGGGCCCAGATTTCTTTTTTCTCTTAAAAATGTTTGCTCTTATTTGTCTGTTTTGTTTTGTTTTGTTTTGCTTTATTCTCTCTCTCTCTCTCTCTCTCTCTCTCTCTCTCTCTCTCTAGCTCATTTTCCCTTTTTACAAACCTCAAATTTTAACTTCATGCAGTTACAGTTATGGCATCTCAGTTTTGCAAAGGCAAATGTCATGCCTTTGAAACCTCTAGTTGGAATTCTACTAGACTCAGGTGTTGTAATAAACTCTTTGCTCCTTGTGTAGGTCACTTTCCCATCCTTGGTACACAATACTTTTGGCTTGCAAATTAAAAGAGAAGTTTACTTTAGCTCAGGATTCCCAGAGGAGTACGGCCAGAGCAGGCTGGCTCTAAGGAAATATGGTAGAAGGCACGTCAGAGGACAGCTGCTCAAACTGTGGCAGCCAGGAAGCAGAGAGAGAAAGAGAAGGAGCCAGGGTTAAGAATATGCCCTTCCATGCCATGTGCCCCATGACCGACCTCCAACTAGGCCCCGCCACAATGGCTTATCCAGTTACTGTACCCATTAAAGCATGACTCTTCTGAAGAGCACAGCCACCTCTGAGATCCAATCACCTTCCAAACTCAGGAGACTTTGAGAGGACATTTTAAGTATAAACCCTAAGAGTCCTGCAAATTGGGGATTGTCTTGGTGTCCAAGCCCATGTTTATGCAAGGATAAAATTTTGCCTGGTGAGGTAAGTTAGTTACTTATGGCTTTGGATGTGACCGAGTCATGGTTAAAATGCAGTTAATACAAGATTCCTCCTGCTTGGCCTCAGCTCTTCTCCTTCCCCAGCACAGATAAGGAGTTGGCAGATGCTGACCTCTCCTCTGTCCTCTGTCCATTTGCTGTCCTTTATCCTGGTGTTCTCAGCTGTCTTTCTGCTGGCCCTACCTAATGAGTGGTCAGCTACTGGTGTCATTGGTCCTTCTAAGACCTCCAGGTTTAAGCATTCATCCTTTTAGTTGTGCAGCCTGGCCTGAGGCCTCTCCTACTCTGTTTCCTGGTCCTCCAAACATCTCTGTGCACTGCTCACCTGGAGGATCCGTAACCTTGGCCACTTTTCCCCAGAGACCCTGACTGTAGCCGTGATATTGCATTGAGAACACAACTGGACTCACCTGGGCCCTCAAAAGAAAAAAAAAAGTGATTACTTCTTCCTTTTCCTTGGGTACCTACTTTTTTTCAAGCCCTCACTTACATACAGAATAAAGTCCAACTTCCCAACATTTATAGAGCAGTTACTAAAAATCAAGAAACATTTTATTAGTTCCCAAGCACCCTCCCTCAAAAAGTGGCTGTTTTCTTGTCTCTCACAATGACTCTTTTTGGATGAATATTTTATTCCTACATTCCTATAGGATATTCCTATATCCTTTCCTTAGAGTGGTGAAGCTGTCCAACCACTATAGTTGTTACCTGGTGGTCCCCCAAAGATATGCCCCTGGGACCTCACAATATGATTTTACTCAGATTAGGGTCTTCACAGATTTAATTAATGTAGGGATCAGGAGACGACATTACCCTGAATTAGGGTGGAACTTAAATCCAATGACAAGTCCTTAGAAAAGAGCTGGAAAGAGACAGACAGAGAACACAGAGCAAAGAAAGCCAAGCAAAGACAGGAGCAGAGCTTGGCATGATAAACGCTCTAAAACCCAGAAGTTTTAAGTGCCAGCTTGACACCTAACAGGTTTGAGTTTGGAGCATTTCAGATTTCAGGTTTGCAGATTATGGACATTTAAACCACCACTTGTTATCCAATTGTAGGACAACCCTTAAGCTTCTTGGCTAGGTCTGAGGTACCATACCTGCCTTTGCCTCTTGTGATCCAGCCATCTCTGCCTTTGGTGTGTATATTTGCGTGTCCTTATCTTCCTTTGCTCTCTGAGCACTCCACACCCCGTGTTCCACAATCACACTTTGTGCGTTTTGGCCTTGGGCCTTCAAACACACTGTCTCTCAGCACAGCACACCCTCTTCTCTCTTGGCTCAGCAAACTCTTACTCAGTTTTTCTATCTAGCTCAACGACTCCTCCTCTGAAACATTCTAGACTCTTCTTTGCCACATCCAAGCACATCTAGTAGACTTTTCCTCAGCCAGGGAAATCTCCCTATAGTTCTCCTCTTGGCAAATGAGGGTCTTATCTTTATTCACCTTTGTGTCCACAGAGCTGAATAGAGTTATAAGTGCTTGATGATGAATGAATGATTGAATGAATGGCCTCTGTTGCTGAAGTATGAGATGGAGAGCAAATTCCTTGACCACCCAGTTTTCAAATGAAAATGAAAAAAGTCACAGAACAGAACCGAATGCTTGTGACGAGGGTGAAAATACTCAAGCTCAATGCAGCCAGTATGTACTACACATATATATTAATAAAAATGGGGCAAAAATAGTGACAAAAATAATGAAACGAGAAAAGTAAGCCAGGAATGGTGGTGCATGTCCAGAATCCCAGCACTGTGGGAGGCAAGGCAGGAGGATCGCGAGTTCAAGCCCAGCCTACACAACTTACTGATTTAATGAAACCCTATCTCAAAGTAAAAAAAATAAAAAAAGGGCTGGGGAATATAACACAGCGTGAAGGTGCTGAATTTTATCTTCAGTACTGGAAAAAAAAAATGTGGATACCCTCAGCATCCCAGTATGGTGCTCATTAGCCAATCAAACCTAGTTATAATTTTCTCAATGAGATTTGTCTAAGTAGTTTCCTTGGAAAATAACATGAGAGTTGGCTTTGTCCCAGACCCAGGTCTAGACTATGAGGGGTACCAGAGTCACACCATTGATGGCTTGTCTAATAACTATTTCTCCTTTCTTGTTGGAAGAGTTCTAGCATAGTCCCAGTGTCTGTCTCTCCACTGAATGGCACAGAGGTCATCATGAATGATCAAAGCCCTCTAGTTGGTCCCCATTCTATGGCCAATGATTAATTTGGAAGTGAGCATGTGATCCTACTTGGGTTGAAAAGACACAGTGAGCATTTTCTTTAGGAACTTCTGGAAAGAATTGTGTACTTCTAAAAGGAAGGCATTAAAAAGAAAATATCTCCTCTCCTTTGCTGAGCACTTTGTGCACTGCCGAGACTGCAGCAACGATTTTGTAACTACAAGGAAGGGGGGGCCCGTGTTGGTAGAGCCACCTCCTGGAGGATGGCAGGGAAGAGAACACAAATTGCAGACCTCAAGGAGGCTACTGAGCTACTGGAATGGCTCATAATAAACGTGTCCTATCCAAATTCTGCTTAGTACAGTAGCAATATTATTTGTCCTCTACAGTATACGTAAGCCATTGTCTTGGTTACTTTTTCATTGCTGTAACATCTACAACTTTCAGGAGGAAAGGCTTATTTTAATTCACAGTTTCAGAAGGTCACAGTCCATTCATGAGTGGGCAGGCAGCTGGAAACAATGGACAGGGGCCAGAGCCAGAGAGAGAGAGAGAGAGAGAGAGAGAGAGAGAGGGAGAGGGAGAGAGCGAGTGAGTGCTCTTCACGGCATGGCAAAACAGCCAAGTCAAGGAGGAAGGATGGGATCAGCACACACCCCTCCAGATCACGCCCCAAGCATCCACCCCACCTCCCAACAGTACACAGTATCCATAGGAACTTGAGGCTTCTGGATGACACTCCAGATCCAAACCATCACAGGTGACTCTTAAGGTGACTTTGGAGTATCTTTAGAATCATCTCACCAACTACAATACAACCCAGGCCCCTGCTTCAACCCTGTCTTAGTTACTTTTTCATTGTTATGACTCCATACCCAACATCCACAACATAAGGAGGAAAGTTTTATTGTAGCTTACAGTTTCAGAAGGTTTCAGTCCATTCATGTCTGGAAAATCACAGCTAGAGCTAGAGCTGCCCAGGGGACAGACATCCTCACGGCATGTTGGAACAGAGAGAGTCTGGGAGGAAGGGCAGCACCAGCACACACCCCTCTGGGTCAAACCCCAAGTGTCTGCCCCTTCCAGCCAAGCCCCCGCCTCCCAACCCAACACCGTGTCCATAGGAACATGAAGCTTCTGGGGGACACTCCAGATCCAACCACCACAAATGCCCAAGCTGCACAGAGCCTGAAAACTCCGTCATCTGTAATTTATTAAAGAAAAGTTCTGCATGTTAAACTCCAAGGTTTTATTCACTCATTCCTCCCTCCAACAAACATTTATTAAGTGCCTTTTATGCCAGTCTCCCTCCTATACGATGGGATGAAAACAAGGAAGTACTAGTATCAATATATAGCTGACATTTAACTTTATATGTCATTCGCTCCAAGGATATTTAAATGTAATTATTTCTAGTTCAAAGCATAATTGAAATTGGATGTGATTAAAAAAAAATAACTCCAGACGGGGTTGTGTCTCAGTGGTAGAGTACTTAACCTAGCTAATATGTATGAACCCCGAAGTTCCATCCCCAGTACTGTAAAAACCCAAAAAGCTCCACTGGTGTTGGTACATGCCTGTAATCCCAGCTCTCTGGAGGCTGAAGCAGGAGAGTAGCAAGTACAGGGTCAGCCTGGGAAACTTAATGAGTCCCTGTGGTGCGCGCATGTAATCCCAGCATTCTGGGAGGCTGCGGCAGGATCCAAGTTCAAGTGCAGCATGGGCAATTCAGTGGCTTGGCAAGACCCTAACTCAAATATAAAAAATAAAACAAGGGGTTGGGGATATAGCTCACTGTGAAGGCCTTAGGTTCCATCCCATACTATATAAATAAAATTTAGGAAAGGCTGGAGATGTAGTTCAGTGGTAGCACACTTGCTTAGCAAGCACACACACACACACACACACACACACACACACACACACACACTAGCTCCTTCCATGTTAAAGGACATGACTTGTAGGGAGGCTTCTCTCAAGAAAATAAGCAAATAAGGACCTCAAAACTGCTCCCATCCTGTGCAGGTGACAGAGAGGGGGATGTGCAGCATCTCCACGGAGAAGCCTGACAGCCTGAGCCCCACAAAGTTTGCAGGAAAGACTGACTCAAAGCCGGCAGTTCCTAAAATTAGCAGAGCAGCGTTTCAAGCCTCCCTGTCTGAAGCAGATTTAACCCTGGCAGGTACTGTGGGCTCTGTTGGGGGTTGTGAGTGAGCAGAAAATCTGGAGCCATGTTGACCAGAGAGTCCAGCGTGATGGTCCTGGATCGTCACCCAGCCATGGGTAAGGCCACTATCTTCCCGTTTGGCAAGGTTTAAGGAGGAGATGGGGAAGAGGCAGGATTGCTAAAACCCACTCAGAACCCATTTCACTGAGATGAGTTTTAATGGAGTGGAAAAGATTTTTTTTTTACATTAATGTAAAAGCTCTCATTTTTTTAGTCAGGTTTTGAAAAAGGTTAGGACATCTTCGTCTGCATGCAGCATTTTCAGACAGGTGCCTGGCAGCCCTCGTGGGAAGCAGCAACAGCAGAGGAGGAAGGCCGTGTCCGTAGCTCGTTTACTTTTACCAACGCTGGAGAGGAAGCAGTATGTTCTGAAGAATGCAAGAGAGAGCAGACCGTCGGTGTGGACATGCCTGTAGTCCCGGCAACCTGGGAAGCTGAGGCAGGAGGACTGCAAGTTCCAGCTTAGCCTGGGAAACTCACCAATTTAGTGGAGCAGTTTAGGAGGTTAAAGGAGCTAGGAATGTAGCTCAAATGAGAAAATCCTGGGTTCAATCCCCAGTACCCCAAAAAAGTCAGCAGAAGTGATATAACAATAAAAATTTTTCTCTGCAAAAGCACATGGATAGGCTTAACCAAAAGACCAAATGCGTGTAATTGGAGTTAAGTCAGCAAGATGTCTGTGACTGTTTGAGGGGATTAGGGCAGAGCTTCTGGTGTGTACGTGATTGACTTGTGGGTGTGCAAATGAGGGAAGAATACCCAACCTAGGTGGGGGTGGCCCAACAAATAGACTGGCAGCAGGACCTAAATAATAGTGAAGGAAGCAGGAAGATTGTTACAGCTTCTCCTGTGAAAGCGCCGACCTTCGCCCCTGTGGGTAGATCTTGACTTGCCCCTGCCTTTGCATCTCTGTCTCCACTGCAAATTCACTCCAGTCTTCAGACTTTCGCATTGCCGTGTGACGATGACCTGTGGCACAGACTTGGACCAACTGCCTGTAGGCTCTGGCTGTTCTTCTATTCTCTTAGGGGCAGCCACTGGGCCCTCCAGCCCTCTCATGTGCAGGCGGCCATTTTGAACTCTCTTCTCCAGACTTGTGAGGTTAGTACATTCCCTTTTATTTATGTATCATTTCTATTAATTCTGCCTCTCTGAGGATCCTCACCAATACAATGTCTCAGGTGAGCAGCCTGAGACCTTTGTGGGGTGAACCCTAGGAAGCATTATTTAAAATTGGTCCACTGGCTTCTGGTGATTACTATCTTGTGCTTTCTCACCAGTGTAATCAGACTGTCTCTTCCCTTTCCAAACCCTTTTTTATCCCAAATTAATATTCTGAACAAATGTAGCTGTTAAGGACATGATATCTGCTCAAAAGAATCTTTAGCATCTACAGGAAAATATAAATCTCAAACATGGACTTTTTTGAGCATGGACTTAGGCATGGTACCAAGGGTTGAACCCAGGGCCTTTGCACTGAGCTACATCCTCACTTCTTTTTAATCTTTTTTTTTCTTTGAGATATGGTCTTATTAAGTCACAAATTGCCTCAGCTGGGCTTGAACTTGTGATTCTTCTGCCTCAGCAACCCTTCTCCAGAGTGCTGGGATGATTGGCATACACCACCATGCCTGATCTCTACGTAGTTTTATTTTTAAGATACAACAATAGGTCAGCATCATGTAAATCAGGCCTGAGTCCTCTTCACCCAGGGGTCAGGCCTGGGTGCTGCCCTGATGCCAGTCTCCAGGTCTCCACCCTCTGACTGGGCTGCTCCCCCCCAACCCCCGCCCTAGGGTGGAGAGGACTCTGGATTGGGCAGACAAGGCTGTTAAGGAAAAGACCCAGCCTTCCCCTCATTCCTGCCAGCTCCACCTGTGTGGCCTTTTCAATGACCATTTCTCCCAGGCCCAGTAATCCTGGCTTCTCTCCAGGCAGAGGCAAAGATATGGAGTCCCTTGTCCCTCTAGCAGTGACTGCTGATGCTCAGGTGGTCACACTACCGGTGTCCGAGTCTGGAGCCAGATGTGCAGTTTAAACTTTACCAACTACGGAACTTTGGACAAGTGGTGAGCCTGGTCTCAGTTGTTTCATCTGTGAAATGGATGCTGTAATTATACTTACTTCATGTGACTCTTGTGAAGATTATGTAAGGTAATCAATAGTTTGGGATCTCATCAGGAATATCCTGGATACTGAAGTCATAGAATCAAATCAGAAGGCAGGAGGGAAATTACAAATGTGTTTGAGGAAGTGAAGCAGACTGAACTGAGCTTCTGGGAGATAATTCCAGAGGCACTCAAAAGGAATCTGGAGAAGAGTGTGGAAAGACTCTGGGAACCTCAGGCACCCAGCCAGCTGCTGGGTGCATGTAGCCCCATGTTTCTTCATGGAATAATGGATCTGTTTTGTGAATCCAGATTAGGACCCCAGACAGGGCAGTTCCTTCTGCAGCTTTCTCTTGTACTTGAAGATTTCTAGCAGGGCCTGGTGACACGTGCCTGTAAACTCAGCTACTAGAAAGACTGAGGCAGGAGGATTGTAAGTTCAAGGCCAGCCTACGTAACTTAGTGAACCTGTACCTCAAAATAAAAGTTTTAAAAAGGGGCCAAGAGAAGATTAAATATATTAAATACCTCATGGTTTCTCTGATTTGGAAAACCCAGAATAAATACAGGCACTCTGTAGAACCGAATGGGTGCGATAGTGGGAGTTATGGTGGGATGGAGAGGGAGTGGAGGGCCAAAGATGGGGAGGAAAGGGGATTGTAATGTTGATGTAATACAACTCAACTGAGGATATAGAGACAATCTTGAGCATCTTCAGCCATCTCGTCTTTAACAAAGGGACCAAAAAAAATATATGCTGGAGAAAAAGCCTCTTTAACAAATGAGAAAACTAGTTCTCTATACACAAAAGAATAAAACCAGACATACATATTTCACCAGGTACCAAAATCAAATCAAAAATGGATCAAAGACCTAGATATAAATAAATAAAACATCTTTTACACAAGAAATCACACCAAGAATCAACAAATGGGATTATATCAAATGAAAAATCTTGTGCACAGTAAATGAAACCATCAACAAAGTGAAGAGAGAACCAAAAATGGGGGAAAATTTTTTTTACCAGTTATTCCTCAGACAGAGGATTGTTATCTAGAATATACAAATAACCGAAAGAAAATTATATCCCCAAAAAGAGCCTATCACAAAGTGGATAACTAAAGTGAATAGACAGTTCTCAGGAGAAGGCCAATAATATCTAAAAAAAATTTCAGCATCTTTAATCATATGCAAATGCAAACCAAAACAACACTAAGGTTCAGTGTAACTCCAATAGGAATGGCTAATATCCAGAACACACAACACAACAAATGCTGGTGAGGCTGCGGAGAAACACACAACACAACAAATGCTGGTGAGGCTGCGGAGAAACACGAATCCTTCTACATTGTTCATGGGACTGTAAACTGGTACAACCATTATGGAAAACAGTATGGAGATTCCATGAAAAATTGAAAATAGATAATGCCATTTGACCCAGCCATGCATCTTCTGGATATCTTCCCAAAAGAGTTAGTCATCGTGAAAGAGTAACACATGCATACCCATATTTATAGAAGCACAACTCAGAATAGCTAAATCTTGGAAGCAGCCAGTATCAATGGATAGGTGGATAAAGATGTGGTATATTTACACAATGGAGTCCTGCTCTACAATAAAGATAAATTTGAGTCATTTGTAAGAAGAATGGATGCACGTTGAGACCATCATGCTTAGAGAAATATGTCAGACACAGAAGGTTAAATATTGCTTGGTTTCTATAATATGAGAAAACTGAAGTACCAAACAGTAGAAGAGCAAAATGAAACAAAGGTGGAATAAAACAGGAAGACAGGCTTTAATGAAAGTGGAAGAGGATATGGGGGGGAAGGCTGAGGGAGTGGAACCAGGAAGAGGAATAAGAATGATCAAGATAGGTGGATATGCAACAGTTGCTCAAGCTGGTGGTTATCATTTTGTATCACAACTACATAGTAATAAAAAATTTTGACAAGAAAACAAAACCAGATGTGGGTTTGGATGGTCATCCTTGTTGGAGTGTGGGGAATGGGAAGCGGCGGGCAGAAGATGTGAAGGGTTAAGGATGGTTTGGTTCAGATTCTGTTCACCTGCACTGCAGGCTGAGATTAGCCCTTCTTCATGGTCCCTTCAGCCACTCTGCTGTCTCAGCCTCACCCCTGAGGAGCGGTGCCCTTCCATCACGGGAGAGCCCAGGGAAAGCGCCTTCCTGTGCTCCCAGCCTGGGCCTTTCCTGGCTATCTCTTCTCTCTGTCTCCCTTAGCCCTAGCAGGCCGGGAGAGACTGTTAGCACGCATTTCTATGGCGCCTCTTCCCACAGGGAGCCTGCCTTGAGCACTTTCAAAAACGTGACATTCCCACAGAGGCGTCAGGATGACTCAGCATTCACAGGCCGCTTCATGCTCATGCGCAGGAACTTAACCTCTGCAGACCTGCAGTTTCCCGTCCAGGCTGGAGTGCAGTGACGTTGGAAGTCTCTTGGCCAGCTGTCATTGCGGAGACCCTGAGACTGCAGGGACTCCTGGTTACACAGAAGCAGAAACCACGTGGGAAGCTTCCCTAGTTCCTGCTGGAGCAGGCCCTGTGGCTGGTCTGGCATGTGAGGCTGCCCCTTCCTCTCTTCAGGGTCAGGTGTGAGTTACTGTATGTCCCTGAACACTGATTTCTTCATCTATAATACAGGGACCTGAGGAAGACTATCAGTCATACAGTTAAGAGTCTCTGGATAGTAAGGAGCCACTTTAGGGGGGAGGAGTAAAGGCAGGACCAATGGGTGTCAGCAGACTCTGTGGTTACTGTTTTTATTTTAGTATTGGAAGATGTATTTGCTCTATGATACATAGTCAGCCATTTTTATTTTTTAATTTTTAATTCTTTTTTGAGGCAAGGTCTTGTAAAGTCACCAAGTTGCCAAGACTAGGCTCAAATTGTGATCTTCCTGCCTCAGCCTCCCAGAGTGTTGGAATTACAGGTGTGGGCCCCTAAGCCTGGCATGGTTAATGTTTAATGGACATTATTTCAACACCAGTTTAGCTACTCCACTGCAAGACAGCTTCAGGGACCAGAGGACCTGGCCCTTGCTCCTGATCAGACACCCACACCCAGAGAGAGACAGGTTTGGAGTCACACCTAGTCCAAGGAAGGCTGGTAGGTGTGGACTGTGACTATGTCTCTTTGGCTGTGCCTCCCTCAGCTTACCTAAAAGGCCCAGAAACAGTATCCAGGCAGGGCAGGGCCTGTGTCACAGTAGATGAGGTGCCCCACCAGCCTAGAAAGGAAGAAAAAGAGGAGAGGCCAGCAGCCATCAGGGAAGGGAGAGGCAAATGTGAGTCCACACACACAACATTCATCTACACTCATACACAAACATGCACACTTATTCTCACATTCCTCCACTCATGCACCCACACACTCACATGCATCTGTAGTGGCTTGAGCGACAGACTCAAGGAGGTCCAAAAACAGAGACCGAAGTGTCAGGAGATACCAAAACAGACAAGTAAGAACACCCAGACAAGCAGGAAAACTGAAATTCAATGAGAGTCCCATGTGGGCCAGTGGGGAGGGCTTAGGGCCATGGCATCCTACTCCAGCCCTGTGTAGGTCACACTGGGACAGAAGGGGCTAGAGCTGCTCAGTCATCCAGCTGTGAGATGGATGGTAACTTCCATTCAACTTGTTCTGTGGAATTTGTCAACAATTCACCTCCTTCCCAGCGTACACACACAAAGGTCTCAGTGGTTGTTGAAAAAAATCATGGCACATTCTGTCTGTTTACGAAAGGTCATTTATTTACGTAAAGACCAAAGATAAATCAACAATATATTATTCATCTTGTTCAATAACCTTTTGCCATCTTTCAGTGAGATTCATAATCCCTTGTTCACTGAAGGACCTGCCTTGATCAATAAGAGCCTGAACAAGGTGTTGATTTATAGCCTCATGCGAATTGAAGGTTATATCATGCAAGGACTTTTGAAGAGAGTGAAACAAGTGGTATTCTGAGGGGCAAGGTCATGCGAGTATCATGCGTGTGGCAACACATTCCACCCAAGCTCCAATAAGTTCTGATCGGTCATCAAACTTGTACGTGGTCTCACATTTTGTGATGGAACACAACTCCTTGACAATTAACGAGCTCTGGATGTTTCTGGATGATAGATTCCTTCAACTGTCCAGTTCCTGATAGTACACATTTGAATTGTTTGAGTTCTTGGTAAGAGCTTGAAAAACACAACACCTTTAAAGTCCCACCACACCGAGAGCACTTGCTTATGTATCCCAGCTTCTTCAGGTGGTCACGATTGCTTGAATGATGGATGTCCAATGTTTCTGCAATCTCTCGTGTCGTGTATTGTGAGTTTGACTGGATTAATGCCTTTATATTGTTATCAACCTCTGTGGGCATTCCCTGGCCAAGGAGCATCATGCAGATCAAAATGACCAGCGTGGAATTTTGTGAACCATCTTTGGCACCGCTCTTCTCACCATATTGTCACTGTAAACTGCATGCAACTTTTCACAATCTTCACCTGGGTTCTTCCCTCTACGGAAGAAAAATGGTAAAATATGATGAAAATGTGAAGTTTGGTCTTCCATCTTCAGCTTGCTGTAAAATCTCTAAAACTCAACCAAATTGCTTAACTTTTAGAATGAATCTTGAACTGTCAGCTGTCAAATGACACAGCAATAACATTCATGCAAATGACTTTAGTATTTCCGTGAATGAACTAGTATCCTCTGTTGCAAAACTGTGTGTGACTTTTCCAACAACCCGATACTATTTAGCCCAGCTGGCTTCTACCTCCTGGGCCCAAGTGACGCTCCTGCCTCAGCCTTCTGAATAGTTGGGACTACAGATGCATGCCACCGTGCCCAGCTTGCCAACCATTTTGGTTCCCATTCATCTTTTTTTTTAAACAGTGATCCTGTCTAGGGGTTAGTGCTATGACCTTTACCACAAGAACACTGAAGCAGATTGCCCCAGGTCCCCAGCTGGCATGAAGCCTCGTACACAAGGCGGAGCACCCTGATTGCTGAGTACCAGCTCTTTCTAATGCTCCTCATACCTCTTTCCTCCAAACCTCCCAGTGAGTGGAGCTGATAAGGGGATCTGGGCCTTGCATGGAAGACTCCATGGTCAGATGTCCTATCTTCCCAGCCCGCCTTTCTACTCCTGTCTTCATCTTGCCAGGTATCTGTGCTGGGATCTCTCATTTCCTGCCCAGGCACCATGACTCAACGTCATTTGCACAAACTCAAAGGACTAGACAGTGACCACCCCAGCTAGCAACCTGCAACAGACAAGGGAGGGCTGGGGACAGGATCGGGCCTCTCTTCTAGCCCTCCAGTGAAGTTCTGAGGTGTCTGCAGCTCAGCCTACCAGAAGGCCCAGCAGGAAGGGCCTTTGGCAATGCCCAACTGTGCCACAAACCCTGCCATTTACTGGCTTTCCCCCTCTGTGTTTTATGCTTTCCAGACCCTACTCCCTTCCTGTCTCTTCTCCACTTAAACTACCTGAGCAGGCCCTGGTCTCAGGCTCAGCTCTGTGGCCCCAAATGGGCCCTCTTGGTGCTTGGCACCAGGGGAGCTAATGATCTTTTCTCCTCCCACTTCTTCCTCCCTCATGACACCGGTGTTCTGCTCTGATCTATTGTTTGCTGGATTCAGGAGCCACCACGTTCCCTGGGGGGCCAAAGCTCTCTTGTTTATCCAATAACAATTAATTCACAGCAATCATCTCTCATCTTGAACCATGCAAACAAAAAGGTGCAGAGGCTGGCAAGAGTGGACTCAGGATGCTTCCTTGAAGACATGCAAGAAAGGGGCAAGTCACCTGCACAGCCAGTCAGGGTCCTTGCTTGCCTCTCCATTTGCTCATGCATCCTTTAAAGGCAGATTTACTGTATCTTTTCATTATAAAAGTGAAGCATGCCTGTTTTCAGGTTATAGCCGTCCGTGACATAAAAGCAAGCCACCCTCACAATCTCACCCTTTTCACGTAGGGTAGTTTCTGTTTTTGCTTTCTGGCAATGCCAAGGATTGAACACAGGACCTCATGCATGCTAGGCAAGCTCTTTGCCACTGACCTACATATCCAGCCCTGACAATAATTATTTTTAATTATCTTTGGGCCAGGACATAAGATCAGTTGGTTCCTTCAGGGGCAGCCAGTGCCCTTATAAAGTACCATTTCTTTTTAGGAAGATCATCTATTCATCCAGTTTCAATGTGAGGAAGATCTGTTAGGTGCCAGGGAGCTGTTTTGAACCAACAGATGACAGATCAGGCTCCTTGGTGTCCTCGGTGGCAGGACTCTGAGCCGCTCTCCTGCCTGGAATATGCACCCAGATGTCTCTGGTTCCCAGGGAGGACTGGCAAGTGGCTACAGCTGTCACATTGCACTTCTACACCCACAGGGAAGGAGTCTGCTATGGCTCAGAAAGCTCGGCAGGAGAGAAAGGTGCTGTGGGGTTTTCATGTTGCTGAACCTGGTCAGGAGGCTCCAGCTACCTGGAAGGCACCACTCCTGGGCCCAATCAGATCCTCCCTTCCCATCCTTGGCAGGGCTTGTTTCAGGCTCACTTGGCCAGAAGTCGCCTCCAGCTGTAACCTATATCAGAGCGTCTGCTTTGTTGGTGGACAGGGACCTGGCAGAGCTGGCAGCATCCTGAGGGTGTCGCTGGACGGATCCTCTGACCTTCCTCGTGCCTGGTTCTTGGCGCTTGCCCTCAGAAGAGGTGCCCACAGCAGTGAGGATTGTGGAGACACACTGGAGGGTTGGCAAGGCTCAGGTCAGGGGTACAGGCGCAGAAGGCAGGTTTTTGCCAAGGAGGAGGGGGTCTTTGGCTGGTCTTTTCACAAAACCAGGCAAAGAGGGGAGGCTGTGGCCAAAGGCCCTGCAGATCCTTGAGCCCAGGAGTTGGGCTGGGTGTCTACTGATGACCACGAGGGTGGCATGTGCACTGGGAATGGGAAACTCACAGAGGTGCAACCCCTTGTGCCAAGGCAAGCCCAAGCACTATTTGTTGGGTCTTTTTCTTTCATTAACATGTCTCTTTGTTGAACATTAAATCATCATGCCCTCCTTTACCATCACGTAACAATTTAGAATAAACTTTTGGGCTCCAAACTAGAATAATTTAAATAATTATTTAAATTACTCTCCTCATAACAGCTGATGTAGATCAAAGCCCTGGGAAGTTTGGGTTGAGGTTTTCAGACTGAGAATGAGGGACTGACGTAAAGGGTGGTTACAGGGTCAGTAGTTAAGGAGAACCATTCCTTGAGGGATGAGAGGGACACCAGAGGACCTAAATTGCAGCCACAGCTGACTGGCATAAGGAGGGGCCTCCATCCAGGCCCTGCGGGGCTGGTTCCTCCCCTCTGGCCCGTGCCCACGTTCAGCACTCCCTGGAAAGCAGACAGGCAAGGCTCCAGCTGTCCTCCGCCCCCTCCTCCCCTCAACACGTGCTTTTGTTCCCAAACAACCCATCTGTCCCTTAACAAAGAGTTCTGTCCCATTCAAGAAAAACATTAGACACGGCGAGGGAGCGTTTGCGTTTTTGCGAATTCCAACATCTCAAACAGGTGGAAGGGTCACGGGAGACCTTTGGGGAAGCAGGCCAGGTGCCGCCGGGCCACTCGGGCCGCTTCCCCTCACCGGGGTCGGCGTCGGCGTCCCGGGTGGGCGGGGACACTGGGGCCGGCGCGGGGGACAGCGGCCGGGACCCGGGCGGAAGCCACGGCGCGGAGGGGCGGCGGGCGCTCCGAGCGCCCACCTGCGGGAGGCCTGGCCTCGGCTGTCATCCTGCGGAGTCGCGCCATCCTATCCTTCCCCCCGCCTGCCGCGGGTCGGGACGTCGCCGAGGGCCTGCCCTCGCTCCGCCCGCCAGGGGGCGGGGCGCCGAGGGGCGGGGCCTGCGGCGCGCGTGGCCCCGCCGCCGGCGCCGCGCGGGGACCGGGTGTGCTGCGTGCCGCGCCCGCACTCGGCTGGCTGGCTCGCTCGGCGCGCGGGCGGGCGACAGGATGCTGGCGGGCTTGCCCGGCCTCTGCCCGCGCCCCCGCCGGCCCCGCGCGCGCCCCTAGCCGCCGCCGCGACCCCCGCAGCTTGGCCCGGGCGCAGGAGGGAGCGAGTCCGGCGCGCCGCGCACGCCGCCGCCCGCCGCAGCTTGGCCCGCGCCCGGGGCTGTCCAGTCCCCGCCGCCGCCACCATCTCCTTGCTTGTTGGTCGGGAGCCGCTGGAGGCCGAGGGCAGCCCTGCGCTTCTCCCGGCGGCATCCCAGGCCCGACCCGGGTGGCCACGCTGCGGCCGGGGCCGGGGGCTGTGGCGCCGGCGGGGCGGCGCGGCTCGGCCGGGAGCAGCCCCCGGGCGCGCCGAGCCCTCCGCGCCCCGCACGCGTGACCCGGCCCCGCGCGGCTCCCGAGTTCCCGCACAGGTACGCGCCGGGCTTCCGGAGGGCAGGGAGCACCCGAGGCTGGGAGGAGGGCGGGTAAGAGCGGGAGTCTCCAAGGGTTGGGTGGAAAAAGGAAGTAAACAGAAGGAAGATGCAGGAATCCCCAGGATGCTTCTGGCTTCTTCCTGGCACGTTGTATTTTCAGTGCTACGGTTTTGGGCCCGGAGGGAATTTAGGCAAGGAAGTCGGGGACCCAGCGAGATGACACAGAGAGGTGGCTAGGCCCCGCGATCACCTGAGACAGGAAACAGTGTCTGGTGTGGACGGACTGTGTGTGTCGTGTGGGGTGGCGGGGAAGGCCCTGGTGGTGGGGCCCCCTGCGGCGAGGGGCCTCTTGTGAGTGGTTAGGTGGGTCACGGAGGCGCGAGCAGAGGCGCTCCTACTTAGTGATGTTCTTTTCAGTTCCAGATGATAAGTGCCACCTGTGTGCTGGAAACCCACTCCGCTTTCCGACTACAGGTGAGGGCCCTTCAGCCCCAGCCAAGGAGGGGCTCTTAGCCCTGACCCGGTCTCAGAGAGCCCTGCTAGGTGCCCTGTTCCGAAGCCCGTCCTCTGCCCAGACCCGTTCTCCAGGGCCGGCGGAAGCAGACTTCAGCCAGGATGCCGAGAAACCAGGGCTTCTCGGATCCCGAGTACTCGGCCGAGTATTCCGCGGAATACTCGGTTAGCCTGCCCTCTGACCCGGAACGCGGGGTGGGCCGGACCCACGAAATCTCCGTCCGGAACTCAGGATCCTGCCTGTGTCTGCCTCGCTTCATGAGGCTGACCTTCGTGCCTGAGTCCTTAGAGAACCTCTACCAGACCTACTTCAAGAGGCAGCGCCACGAGACCTTGCTGGTGCTGGTGGTCTTTGCTGCCCTCTTTGACTGCTACGTGGTGGTCATGTGCGCGGTGGTTTTCTCCAGTGACAAGCTGGCTCCCCTCATCGTCGCTGGGGTTGGGCTGGTGTTGGACATCATCCTCTTTGTGCTGTGCAAGAAGGGGCTGCTCCCCGCGCGGGTCAGCCGGAAGGCGGTACCCTACCTGCTGTGGCTGCTGATCACGGCACAGATCTTCTCTTACTTGGGCCTGAACTTCGCCCGGGCCCATGCGGCCAGTGACACGGTGGGCTGGCAGGCCTTCTTCGTCTTCTCCTTCTTCATCACGCTGCCCCTTAGCCTCAGTCCCATCGTGATCATCTCTGTGGTCTCCTGTGTGGTGCACACGCTGGTCTTGGGCGTCACCGTGGCCCAGCAGCAGCAGGACGAGCTACAAGGGATGCAGCTGCTGAGGGAGGTGAGTTCTGCCTTCCTTGCCACCAGGTGCTTTCCCTTTCCTTTGGGTCTTACCCTGTGGCTCCTGTGGTGTTGGGGATTGCTCTCCCTGCCTTTGAAGGGGGTCTTGGGGACTCTCAGCTGCCAGTGTAGGAGGACCACCTCTCTCTACACTTCCATGACATTGGCACTTGACCCTAGGGAAAGGAGGATGTCAGGACATTAGCCTCAGGGCTACTGTACAGCCGGTGCTCAGCCTGGGTGAACAACAGGAAGGCTTTTGTGGGCCTGGCCTTGAGACAGCATTGTCTTGGCCAGGAGATCCTCTCGTGGAGAGTTCTGATCTCTAGTTGTCATTGCCTCCCTCCAGCATATGACTTGGCTTGTGTGGGCTCAGTACTCCTCTGTCAGATAAGGGCACTGCCTATCCTGCCTGCAGAACCTAGCTGTTGTCAGGATCAAAGGAAACGTGGGTGAAAGCCCTTTAGGCTATGCAGTTACCATATATCCTGCTTCTGCCTCGCTCAGGGCGCCACGCACAGGCGTCACGCACAGTTTGCTGACGGAGAACATGGTGGCCTCTGCATAGAAGGCATGCTGTGGGGACACCAGTGGAGACAGCTGTGTGGGCCACTGTGGTGTGGACTTTGCTAGTCCCGGTGGATGGTTTCTGCTGGAAGGGATAGAATATTGGCCACAGCTTAACTAATATGTTGTGTTTTCACCAAGTGCCAAGATGCCTGCCAGGCCCTGGGGGACTTCAGCAATCGGGAACATGACCCTGGCCTCCTGGGCTCATCATCTGGCAATCCACTGGAGATCTCCATGGATCATAGAGTCAGTGGATTGCATACCATCTTGCGTCCTACCTTCTACTTCCTTATTTTATACCTGAGCTCAGCCCTGGAAAGTGATCTACCTGTCTAAGGCCACATAATTATGGCCGTCGTAAGGCTGGAATGTGCATTACTTGATTCTGTTTCTAGCACTCTTCCCTCTCTCAGCCGGAGCAGTTAATTTGTTTCCCTGGAGCTAGGGGCCAAGATTCCAGGGCCCCCGTGGTACCTTTGGTGGTTGGTGCAAGAACTTTGGGGCTGCCCCTTCACCTCCCACTTGTAGGTGATGGCTTTTGTTCTGGTTAAACTTTCTCCTAGTTTCTGGGTCAAAGCCCTATCTGTTTTCCAGTTGTGGCTGAGCTCATGACCTGTGGAGGAAGCCTCCTGCCCCTCTGTTCCATGTAGCCCTGGGCAATGCCTGTGGCTGTGTGGGCATGCCAGTGCGTCCCTTTGCATTTCTCCTAGTGCCCTGCTCTTCCCCCGGGGCACCTGCCCTTGCTGTCATGGCTTTGGTGCTGTGAGCTTCGTTGTGTGCTCTGCCTGTTGAGGGCTCTGTGTGAAGCTATCAGGGATACGTGACCACAGTCATTTCTGTTGGGACGATTTTGGGAGCAGATAGACAGGTGAGCCTGGCAGCATTTTGGCCTGGGGTCAAACTGAACTGTTACCTCCCCTACCACCTCTTTTTCCTCCTTTTGTTTTGTTTTGTGGTAGTAGGGATCAAGCCCAGGGTCTTCTTTCACACTGAGCTAAATGCCTAGCCCCTGCCCCCCTTAAATTTAATTGAGCCGGGATCTCACTAAGTTGCTAAATTTCCCAGGCTGGACTCGTTTGCAATTCTCCTGTCTCAGTCTCCCAGAGTGCTGAAATTACAGGCCTGTGCCACTGGGCCTGGTGTGAACTGTTACCTAGTAGTGGACGGTCATTCTCTTGACCTTTTCCTCCCTGCCAGGATCCCTGCTAGGAGCTCAGGGTGCTGTGAACAGCCAATTCAGGTGTATTGTCCAGGAAGGAGCAAGGCAGAGCCTCTTCTGGTTGCAGCACAGAGGACCTTCCTTAGGCTTTGTTGGACTACTTGTTGGTAGGAGACTGTTGAAGGTATGGAAAGAGGGACTTTTAAGAAAATCTGTCATCCCCTGAGCCATTTCCAAGTCTGGACAGTGTTCCGAAATGGGGGTAGGTAGGAGGTGTTTATGATTCCATGAGCCGACTGAGGAACAGTAGTAGGCAGTGTGTATCCCTTGTGGGGGCAGCAAACCTGTGACCAGAGAACAAGGCATAGCTCTGTCCCTGGGGGTAGTGTCCTACCAGCAAAGCTCTGTCCCTAGGGGTAGTGTCCTACCAGCCTTGTGCTGACCGGTGGTTGGGGAACACTTTCTCATGGCCTGTTGTTGGGTTTTCTGGCCAGTAGGGAGGACCCACTTCCTACTCTAGCTCACTGCTGTGGAGGGTGGGGCTGGCATGGGACCATCTTGAAGAGATGATCTGCTGGGTGCCAGGAGGGGCAGGGGGTACCTAGAAATATAACCTGAGCCTCATGTGGCCTTGTGGTGAGAACTAGCCTGTGGGAACTGGCCACGGTGAGCAATCCTAGGTGAACAGACATGTTTTCTTTGTTGATTTCTCCACTCGTGCCTCAGCCTTTTCATTTGTTCTATAAATGGTCAGAGGATGTTAGCCCAGGCAGGGGCGTTGGGGGACTACAAGAGGTTGTCTTATCCAAAGCCAGCATTTTACAGAGGAAGAAACGGAGCTGGACAGTCAGTGGCAGAAAGGAGATGAGAGCCCAGGTGTGCTGACTCCCAGCCTGGAGTTCCTGCATGGTTAGAACGTTTTTGTTCTATGGGGTATTTGTCCTATTAGGTTGAGAACTGCCTGAGAGTAGGTGCCTGCCTCCTACCAGCTCCTAGGGACAGGGATTGTCTGCAGTCCTCATCCAGACCTCAACTAGAAAGCTCAGCTCATGGGGATCTCCCCGTCTCTCTTCATGGACCAGATGGATGAGGTGGTCACTTCTACGTGGTCCTCAGCAGGTCCCAGGTTCCTGTTGTCCTCTAGCTCTTGAGAGGTCTGAGATGGCCTTTCAAGCCTGTGTATCCCTGGTACTCATCTCCTCAGGTCAGCAAGTATCTTACTTGGAGGTTCCTGGAGTTTCCAGGGAAAATGATAGTGACCGTGAGTCCAGACAACATGCAGCCACGGAACTGACAAGTCCCCAGAAACCCATGTGTCAGTGCAAGAGTACGTGCTTAGTGTGCACGAAGCTCTGGGTTCCACCCCAACACCAAAATAAAAATAAATAAAAATGTGAGCATCCCAGAGGAGCATGACCTAAGCATGAAGCAGTGCCTGGAAGTTTGCTTTGGGAATGGAGGGGGTGGAGGAGGGAAGGGGACTCTCAAGGACGAGATGGGAGCCTGAGACAGGAGGCCAGAGGCCCGGCTTCCAGTGGGCCATGTTCCAGAAGTTTCTGAGTCACTTGTTTGGCACCAGTGTGACTTTTTAAAAAGGTGCCTAAGTTCCCAGGCTCACTTACTGAAATCTTCCATATGTCCCAATGTCCCTGCATTTGTTACCTGAGCATTGTGGAAACTTAGCCCAGGTGGCTGTGTTGCTGTGGGGAGAGTCACCTGAGACCCATCTCTCCCTGGGGTGTGGCGGGAAGCGTCATTCTGCTCCGCTGATCCTCTGGGCCTGTGTGCCCTCCTGAGATGGGGGCTGCCTCTACAGCGAGAGGGGCCAGGACATGAGAACCAGATGTCTTCTTTTGCCAGGTTAGCTCCCAGGGACTGTCTTAGACCCCACCTGCCCACCCCCCTTATATTTCTCTTGCCTGTGTGTTTTTTCTTCCTTTTATTGGCTTTGGCAGGGGCTCCCTTCAATATCATGGGGAATGGACTCTGCTTCAATTAACACCTGGGGTTCTGGGAGGCTTATGAGTTTTGTGGTTTTGTTGCTTTGTCTGCCAACAGCACCAAGCACTGTATCAAAAGTCTTCCTCTGTAACCCTCGTCACCCTCTTACCCCTTTTGTACTCAGCTGTGTATGGAAGGACAAAAGGTACATACATCCAGGGCATATGGCAGCCTGACAGCCTGTCTTGTGGTCTTTGCGGGAGACCAAAGGTGGGGTCCCAGTGGGAAGAGCAGGCCAGAGTGGAGGGCTGAGTGGACCTGGGGCTTCATGGCTGAGTTAGTCTTACTAAGCAAGGAATATGGGCTGGTAGTGTGCAGAATCTGGGGACAGATGAGGTCAGCCAGTGATGGGGAGAGATGTGGCCTGGGGCCAGCTGGGGAGGGACGAGGTTCTGGAGCTTCTTCTGGTGGGCTTTTCCTAGGACCCTGATTTCACCTGGGTCCTCGTACCAGCATCTTTTATAGCTCAGTTTGCTCTTAACTGCCCCAGGGGTGATGTGAGAAGTAGCAGGTGGTAGAAGGAAGGACCAGAAGTAGTAGCTAATAAGTGGGGATGAGGGGAAGAAGTGGGGCAGAAAATCTAGCCAGGATGGTGAGAGGGAGCACTCTTTTGGGCAGTGGATGCTTCATAGACCCTCACAGCTGGCCACTTGTGCCTGTTAGCTTCTGGTAGTATCATTAAGGAATGCGTTGTGGCAAATTAGAGGTTAAGAACCTCTGGTAAATGGGCTGTAGGTTTATTTTGTGGCTGAAAGGCTAACAGAGCAGAATTCTCATGGAATGGATAACCTGTGTGTTTGTCGCTTTCTCTATGGACACAACACTGGGCACCTGCAGCTAAACAAGGAAGCTTATTTACTTCACTGTTTTAGTGTGCTCAGTCCATGGCTGTCTGGCTCCAAAGCAGAAGGCGTGGCAGAAGGGCATGGGGGAGGATAGCTGCTGCTCCTATAGCAGTCCTGAAGCAGAGAGGAAGAGAGAGAGGAGCTGGGGACGGAAATACACCCTCCCAGGTCATGCCTCTGTGACCTGCCTGTCCCACTGAGGCCCCACCTGTCACAGCACCTTCAGCTATGAACTCTTCAGTGGGTTAATCTATCGGTGAGTAGAGCATATCAGTCACCTTCCAAAAACCCCACCTCTGAACCCAGGAAACTTTTGGGGACCATTTTAGATATAAATCATAACAGCCTGTTAAGATCTTTATTCACAGAGTAAAACAGGATGATGTGGTGGAATGTGTAATTCCTTTTACACCTGCAAATTATATAGCAAGTCATTCACCCATGAAGAAATATTTGGCTTTAGGTTGGGGGTGGGTGCTGGGCGTGCAGCAGGGATGGCACGAGGACCAGCCTTCCAGACACAGCCCTGTCTGCAGCTGGAGTTAAATGTTCACTATCCATGGACCAACCCACTAAAACCTGGACGTGACCAGTTCTGTTCCCAGATAAGGAGCCAAGGCCCAGTGCGGTTGAGTGGGGGAGAGGGGCCAGGTGCCTGGGGAGAGGACTTCTCTGAAAGCCCCCTTTCTCCGGCCCTCCTTCCTGCTTCTTTGGTTGCCCCAATGCCTTTGCTAAGCAGTGATGAAGAAGTGTCGAGAGATGGGAGGCCTTGGGATACACCTCCTCCCACCAGAGAGGGAGGAGGCCCACGGCAGAATGTTGGTTGTGGGACCATGCCAGGAGTACATGAGAAACGCAGAGGGATGTGGAGAGGGCAGGAAGGTAGCAGATCTGGAGGCGTTCAGGCCCTGGGATGCTGTGCCAGGACGCTCTGGAATAGACTGACTGGGAAGAGACAGACAACCCAGTTCTTGGCCTGCCTGGAGAGAAGCGGCCACCCCTCTGGAAGGCCATGAGGATTGTCATCGGTGGGGGATTTGGAATATTGAGGAAACACAGAAAAGGGAGCCGCTGGGCTGCTGAATGCCAACAGCTGCACAGGGTGAAGGGTAATGAATTGTGGAACGTGTTAACAGTTTTTGCAGAAAATCATCCCCCAGTCCCTTCCCCTGGTTGCCTTTCCCCGTGCCCCTTTTTGATCCTTATCTGTGTGCAAACAGGGCTTTTCTGAGGTGTGACACCGGGGTTCATGTGTAATTTAGGGTCCACCTTTCACGCACGTTATTTCTCTGACATTTTCTGGGAACATCGGAGTTTTCATGTTGGTGATTTTAAATTGGTACTTGATAGTCAGCGGGGAATTTTTGCACAGAAAATGAAGCCGAGGGCTCGGTCAGTGGAGAGACATGGCAGCTTTGTATGCATACACATTCATAAGCGTGCACTGTCTTACTCCTCTTTCCTTTCCTCTCCCGCATCTACCTTTCCTGTGTTTGGCTGGCCCAGTGGTCCTGGTAGATTTTCCGGAAGATGGAATTGCCAGAACTCTAAGACCATTTTTTTCCCCATTTTATTGATACGTATGTATGCAATACATAATGTTTATATTGATCTTGAATTTTGTGCATATACATATGGCAGCAAAATTACAAATCCTTCCCTCTCCTTCTTTGACCCTCCCTCGAAGGCCATTCTTGATCTGCAATTTCTTAATAAACAACAGATCTTGTCAGTAGGATCCAAGTCTGAGTAAACATTCAGACACCTCCCTCTGCCCAGGTGTCCCCTCACCCAATCATGTGTTTATGATGAGAGACTTTCACCGGCAATCAGACTAACATGCCCCACCCCCATGTGGCCTAGGTCCTGTAGGTGTGGGGGTGGGCCAGGTGGCCACTATTACTGAACTTGCACTCTGTTCTAATTAAGTGTCTTCCAGTGAGTCAGGAATTTGCATTACACAGATGAGGAAACTGAAATGTATGGTGATGAAAATGACTTGTCCAGGGCAGGATTCAAACGCAAGCCATTGGGGTCCCAAGTTTCTTTTGCATCCCAAAAAAAGCCCTTAGGCCATTTCTCAGAGCAGTGGGTACATGTCCCACAGGGCTAAGCCTTTGGTTTCTCATACCCCAGGTATTTGGAGGGGCAACTTTAGGACCAGGGGGTGTTTCTAGGGGCTTCATGGAAGAGTGTACGCTAATAGAAGAGCACAGCTGTTGGGGTATTGATTGTTTCAGGGCATGGCTCTTATACACTGATTAACCCAGGGATGACCAGCTCATGAGGCCAATATCAAATTGTTGTGTGGAGAGCAGTATTGCATTCTAAAACATTTTTCTTTAAAAATGGATACATACAGATTTGGACAAATAAGAATTATGTGTTGGCCAGGCATGGTAACACATGCCTACAGTCATAGCTCTGTGAGAGGCTGAGGCAGGCAGATGGCAAGTTCAAGACCAGTTTTGGAAACTTACCAGTTTAATGAGATGCTGTTTCAAAGGGCTAGAGATGAGGCTCAGTGTGAATTCCTGGGATTCAGTCCCTAGTATCTCCCTCCTCTAGAAATACACACATGTTGGCTTTCTCTAGGAACCTCCCTAATGAAAGATGGTCAGTTAGTTTCTCAATGACCTTACTGAAGATACGTCCCATGGTGTATACATCCCATTTTGTATCATGTGGTTCAGTTACTCATTGCTGTACAACAGTCTCAAACTTAGGGGCCTTAAAAAATAGATTTATTGTTTCTCAGGATTGTTTGGGGTGGCTCTTTTCTATTAAGTGTTTTTTTTTTTTTTTTCCTGATTCCAGTGACCCTAGCTGGGGTTACTTTCTGGTTGCTGGGGCTCTTTCATTCCATAGTTGGCTTTGGGCTGAAGCGTTGGCCTGCAGGTTCTAATAAAGTTCTATTCCATATCTAGAATCGCCAGGCTTCACTGTCTGCCCTCTGCCGTGGCTTGCTTGGGCTTCCTTGCAATATGGTGGTCTCAGGGAACAAGTCTAAGCTATGAGTTTTTAAGGACTAGGCACATGAAGCAAGTCATGAGGCTGACTGAGGGAAAAAGGAAATTGACTCTACCCCTGGAGGTAAGAGTGCTGTATTTCCAGAGCAGGATGAATTGCCATCTTCTAGGCTGTCTACCAAGCCAGGAGACACCCAAGAGATGCTGAGGAGAGGGGACTAAAACTTTGAGGCTGGTTGAGGTACAAGTTTTATGACCGCAGGATGCTTCCGAAATTAGAAACATGGTCCAAAGCAGGGTTTATTTAACTTCATTGAGGTATTGAGGTATTTATTTAACTTCATTGAGGTCATAGGCATGTCTAATCCATGGCCCAATTTTTGCCCTTTTTTTTTTTGAGTGAAGAGAAACTGTCTTGGGCCACATCTAAAAACTTCAGACAACCCCAAACCAAGCCAAAACAGAAAGATGGGCTGCAGGTTGGACATACCTGCTGTATACCATCTAATACTTCATTTCTCAGATTTTTGGAAAGTTTTGCAAAGAGAAGATGGCATATACGAACTCTGCCTTGACTTCCATACGTGGTCAGAATTTATTCTCCTGCCCTTTAAAACATGCAGTAGGCCCTGTGTTCAGGACACCATGCCAGGTTATGGAGGAGCAGTCTGTGCCCCAGGAGCATGCTGCCTGACAGACCCTGGCACCAGCTTGTCCTCTCTCCACAGCAGCTGCGGGTAGCCTGGTTGTGACGTTTGTCTTCCTTCCTCAGAAGGCAGGGATTTGCCTTGGTACATACATCCTTCAGAAACATGTAGAATGTGGCTTTCCTTGCAAGTTGTCATTTACCTCAAGGAGGATTAAGACTCATGGTGAAATTATGTTATCATCCTTTGCGGTGCCTTGGTTGCCAAGATACTTTCTACTGTTTGAACACTTACATTCTGGTTTTGCTTTTACCTTTCTTTTGTTTTCTTTCATCTTATTTTCCCCAAAATTATTCTTTTTATTAGTATGAATTTGCAATACATAATAATGACATTCAGCCAGAGGTATTGATGAGTATTCATATTGCATCCTGATCATTTTTACTTCCGTTCCTCTTTCCTACCTTCTTACTCCTCCCCCACACCCTTTTCCACACCACAAAATCTAGCTTCCTGTTTTCTTCCGTCACTCCTTTATTTTGCTCTTTTTCATATTTTGGAAACTATTATTTTTTTTGAGACAGGGTCTCTCTCTAGCCCAGGCTGGTTCTGAACTCACTGATGTAGCCCAGGCTGGCCTTGCACTCAGGACAATCCACCAGCCTCAGCCTCTCAAGGGCTGAGATTACAGGCGTGTGCCACCATGCCGAACCTTATGAGGTTCTAGGTAATCAAACTCAGGGCCTTGAGCTTGGAAGGCAAGTGCTTTAACCGCTGTGCCATTCCTCCAGTCCCCTTGGAAACTAATATTCTGTGTCTGATTCATTTCATTAAGCATGATGGTCTCGAGGTGCATTACAAAGACTCAGATTTATCTTTATGGCAAAGTAGCACTTCATTGTGTAAATATACCACTCCTTCTTTATTCATCTGTTGATGGACATATCGGCTGTTTCCAGGGTGTAGCTATTAAAAGTTGTACTGCTATAAACATGGGTATGCATGTATCACTCTTGTATGATGACTTTAACTCTTTTGGGTAGATCCCCGGAAGAAGTACAGCTTCAGCTTTTTGAAGAATCTTCATACTGCTTTCCATAGTCATTGTACCAGTTTGCAATCCTACCATCAGTGTAGAAGGGTTCCTTTTTTCCCACAGCCTCTCCAGCACTGGTTGTTTTTTGAGTTCTTAATAGAAGCCACTCTTTCTGAATTAACATGGAACGCCAGTCTTATTTTGATTTGCATTTCACTAATGACTAAAGATGCTGAACATTTTTTCATGTATTTACTGACCATTTGTTCTTCATCTGAGAACTGTTTTCATTTTTTAGTTAAGTCTTTTATTTTGGGGATTCTAATTTTTTGAGGGTTTTTTTTGTGTTATAGATAACAGCCCTTTATCTGAGGGGTAGCTGGCAAATACCTTTTCCCACTTTGTCAGCTCTTGCTTCACTCTGTTGATTGTTTCCTTTGCTCTACAGAAGCTTTTAAAACTTGATATAATCCCATTTGTTGATTCTTGGCATTATCTCTTACACAATAGCAGCAGTAGGTGTTTTGTTGAGAAAGTCCTTGACTGGGCTATGTCTTCACGAATTTTTGCCTATTTTATCTTCCAGCAGGTTCAATGTTTTCATTTTAATATCTAGGTCTTTAATCCATTTTGATTTGATTTCAGTACAGCGTGAAAGATGTGGATTTAGCTTCATTCTTCTGTGTATGGATAACCAGTTTTCCCAGCACCATTTGTTAAAGAGGCTGTCTTTTCTCCAGCCTATATTTTTGGTCCTTTTGTCAAAAATGAGATGGGTGCTGGGGCTTGTTTCTGCATCCTCAGTTCTGTTCTATTGATCCACATGCCTGTTTTTGTACCAACACCATGTGTTTTTCCCCCATTTTATTGATATGTGTAAGTGCAAAATTTAAGGTTTACAATGAAGTTTAGCATTTTGTGCAGCTTACATATCTTGTCAAGGTGACAAAGACTTTCCCACTCTCCTTTTCTCCCTCCCCCTTCCCACCCCTCCCTCCCCGCCCTAACGCCTTGTTTTACTTTTTCGTTTTAAGTTCCATAAGAGTTGTGATCTGGGACTCTCATATCAGAGAGACCTTCTGCTTCTGACTCACTTCACTAAGCATGATGTTCTCAAGCTTCTTCCATTTGCCCATAAAAGCCTCCACGCTGTTGGACTTTATAGATGCATAGTATTCCATTGTGTATAAGTACCACAGTTTGTGTATCCACTGGTCTGTTGATGGGTATTTTGGTGACTTCCATATGTGTTTTTTTTTTAATGACCGTTGCTTTGCAAACAACTTAATGTCCAGAATTATGATGCTTTCTGCTTTAGTTTTGTTGCTTAGGATTGCTTTGGATATTCTGGGTCTGTTCTGGTTCCATATACACTTTTTCAGTCACTTTTTATAGATAAATCTGTGAAAGATACTGTTGGTATTTTTCATTGGGGTTTCATTGAATCAGTGTATCAGTTTTGGGAGTATGGCCATTTTGAAATTATTTGTTATCTATATCCAGGAACTGTGGATATTTTTCTATTTTCTAAAGTCTTTTTCAATTTCCTTTTTCAGTGTAATGTAGTTTTCATTGTAGAGGTCTTTCACTTCCTTGCTCATGTTGATTCCTAGGTATTTAATTTTCTTTGAGGCTATTGTGAATGGCATTATTTTTTCTGCACTTTTCCTTTGTGTTTTCGTTGTTGCTGTAGAGGAATGCTATTGATTTTTCTGTATTGATTTTGGTTTTAAAACTTAGATGAATTTGCTTGTTCTGAGAATTTTCTCATGGAGTTTTTGCAGTTTTCTGTGTAAAGGATCATGTCATGTGTACATATGGATCATTTAACTTCTTCCTTCCCTGTTTATATGCCCTTTATTTCATTCTCTTGCCTGGTTGCTCTGGCCAAGGTTTCAAGCACTAAGTTGAATAGGAGATGTGAGCTTGGACACTTTCGTCTTGTTCCTTATTTTACAGGGAAAAACTTTCAGTTTTTCTCACTTAAGATAATGTTGCCTTCATCAGCTTGAAGTGAGTTCCTTCTATACTTATCTTCATTAGGATTTTCTTTCAATCATGAATGGATGCTGACTTTTGTCAAAGGCTTTTTCTGTATCTGTGGAGATAATCATGTGATTTTTCTTATTTATTTATTTATTTTTGATATAGGGTCTTGCTCCATAGTCCAGCCTGGTCCTAAGCTCACTGTGTTGCCCAGGCTGGCCTTGAACTCACAGCAGTCCAACTACCTCAGCCTCCTGAGGGCTGGGATTATAGGTTTGCACCACCATGCCTGGTTTATGTTGTGTGGGGGAATTGAACTCAGGGCCTTGTGCTGTCTAGGCAAGCTCTCTTAACTGCTGTACTGTTCCTCCAGCCCCTGACTTTTTGTTTATGTGGTTCTTATATTAACTGATTTATATATGTTGAACCATCCTTGCATCCCCAGGATGAAACCAACTTGATCATGGTGTATGATCTTTTTATAATTTGTTGCATTTTGTTTGCAAGTATCTTATTAAATATTTTTACATCTGTATTCATTAAGGGTATTGGTCTATAGTTTTCTTTGTTGTTTTTGCTTTTAAGGCTTTATCTGGTCTTGGTATCAAGGAATTGCTAGCTTCCAGGAAGTAGTTTGGAAGGGTTTTTTTCTCTTTCAATTTTATAGAAAAGTTTTAGAAGCATTAGTGTTACCTCTCCGCTGAAGTTCTGGTAAAAATTCTGTGGGACTTTCTTTGTTGCTGGAATAATTTCTCAGCCTTTTGGCAAAGAACAAGTGTAGTATCTTTGTGGAGACTTTATTAACTGCCTCAGTTTCATCCCTGGTTATGAGTTTACTCTGGATTTTTAATGTCTTCTTGGCTTAATTTTGATGTCTCATATGTGTCTAGAAATTATTCAATTTCTTCTAGGTTTTCCAATTTATTGGAACATACATTTTCATAAAAAGTTCTTACCCTCTGGATTTCAGCAGTGTTTGTTGTGATTTCACCTTTTTCATTTTTAATTGCATTGATATGTTTTTTTTCTTTCCTTTTGGTGAGTTTGGATAGAAGGTTAGCATTTTTATTTATTCTTTTGAAGAATTAGCTCTTTAATTCATTGATCTTTTACATTGTTTATTTAGTCTTTCATTAATTTCTTCTCTGATCTTTATAATTTCTTTCGTCCTATTTCTGTTAGATTTGGATTGTTCTTGGCTGTCTAGTACCTTGAGGTACCTTATTATATTATTTAGGATGGCTTTGTTTTTTTTCTTTTTTTGAGACAGGGTCTTGCTCTGTTGCCCAGGGTCATCCTGAACTCACTGGTGTAGCCCAGGCTGGCCTTGGACTCAGGACAATCCATCTGCCTCAGCTTCCCAAGTGAGGGGATTTACAGGTGTGTGCCACCATACCCAGCTTTATATGGTACTAAGTAATTGAACTCAGGGTATTGTGCTTTAACTGCTGTGCTATTGCTACACCCCTGCCTCTGTTTTTAATGTGCATATTCATAGCTATAAATTTCCCTGTTAGTACTGCTTTCATCATGTTCCAGCGATTCTGGTATAATGTGCTTCCACTGTTATTTGACTCTAGGAATGTTTTGATTTCTGGTTTCTTCTGTTATCCATTGCTTGTTCAGTAATGTATTGTTTAATCTTAATGTGTTTGTGTAATTTCTGTAGCTTCTTTTTCCTTTTTTTGGTTTTAAATGGATTTATTCCCTCCCTACACACATTTTTAAAATTAAGTCTGCATTTTCAATACACAATGGTTATGTTAAACTTGAAAATTTTTTGTGCACATACATATCACATTAGTTTCTCATTCTATTCCCCTTCTCCTTTCTTGCCAAACCACCTGCACCTGCCCCCTGACTCCAGCATCTCATCTTTTGACTGTTACTTATTTATACTCTGGGTTCTCATACTAGTTTCTGTTACTTCTTTTACTGTTTTCTAGTTTCTTTGCTCTGTGATCTGGGAGTATGCAGGGAATTATTTCACTTCTTCTATATTTATTGAAGCATGCCTTATGGCCTAGGATATGGCATATTTTGGAAAATGTCCTTTGTGCTGCTGAGAAAAAGGTATCTTCTCTTGATATTAGATGGAACACTCTGTACGTATCTCTTAAGTCCATTTTTTCCGTGATATGGATCAGCTCTGATAATTCGTTGTTGATATATTGTCTGCTTGACCTGTCTGTTTGTAATAGTGAGACATTGAAGTCCCCTAATACAATTGTATTGGTGTCTATTGATCTTTCATGTCTCTTTTTTATTTTATGAAATTAGGTGCATATATTTTAAATTATGAGCTTTTCTTATTGGATTATTCCCTTTACCAGTATATAGTATCCACCTTTATCTCTTCTAATCTGTTTTGGCTTAAAATTTCTTGTGTTGGAGAATAGTGTAATTATTCCTGCTTGTTTTTGGTCTCCAGTTGCATGCAGCATTTTCATCCTTTTACTTTCAGTCAGTGTGTGTGTTTGTGGGTGAAGTTTGTCTCCTGCAGGCATCAAATGGTTGGGTTTTGTTTTTAGATCCACTACCAGTTGTGTCTTTTGATTGGCAAGTTAAAACCATTAACATTTAGAATTACTGTTAAGGTATTTGCTGTCATTGTTGTAAGATACTTGCTGAATCCTGTCATTGTCTTGGTTTTCAATGTTAGTGCTTTGGTTTTTCTTTTATACTTCTACCTTTGATGTTTCCTTTCCTCTGAGTTCTTTGGTGCTGCTATTCTCCCTATCTTACGAGATTCCCTCAAGAATTTTCTGCAGTGCTGGTCTAGTGGTCATGAATTTCTTTAGGGGTTCTTTGTCATGAAAAACTTTTACTCCTTCAATTTTGAGGGATAATTTTGCTGAATACAACAGCCTGGCTTGATGCTTGCATTTTTTGGAGCTTGAAAGATTTTGCTCTAGGCTCTCTTGGCCTTTAAGGTTTGTGTTGAGAAATCTACAGAAATCTGATAAAGATAATGTCTGTTTTTTTCTTACTGCTTTTGATATTCTCTCTGTGTTGAATTTTGGTTGCAATGTGATATGGCAAGCTGCTTTTCTTGTCAAGGTTATGTAGTTTTCTATGTGACTCTTATACCTCAAAATTTCTTTTCCTGGTTTTGGGAAATTTTCTGCAGCAAGTTCAGTGGACAAATTTTTTTTTGTTGTTGTTGTCTTTTAGTATTTCTTTTACACCCATAATTCTGAAGTTACTCCTCTTAAAGCCATCTCACAGCTGTTGTGTCCCCCTCCTTTGTTGTCTTGCTGTTTCTAGGGTATCTCTGAGTGTGTCACTGCACTCATCAGCCTTGTTTGTCTTCAGGGTCTGATACTCTATCCTCACAATGCTTGACCAGCTTCCATACGTTCAATTGAAATTTTTATATCCTGAATTTCAACTTACTGTCTTTTCAAATTTTCTTCCTCTGATCCATCTTATCTCTCATTGCCTTGTTTACCTCAGTCAGAGTTTTGTTTGTATCTTCTATATACTCAGCTTTTTGTCAGTTAAGACTTTTATTTGTTTAGTAAGTTCCTTTAAGCCTACTAAAGATCTTCTGATTTTGTTTTAGTATGTTTTGTTTAAACTGATTGAACATTTGGTCCACTTGTTTCCTGAGAGGGTCCATGATATCTGGGGAGTTAGGCATTTCTGTAGGTTTCTTCCTGCCTTGTTTTCTCATTCTCTTGTTGACAATTGCATATCAGTTAGAGTCAAAACACTCTGTCTCTAAAAGAGCAATGGAGATGTGTCCAAATTTGTTTTTATTTTTATTTTTTTTTTTACTGTGTTGAGTTATTTGGATTAGTAGTCTCTGTTCAGGTCCTGAGTATTGGTGGCAGTTGTCCACCAGATAATGGAGGAGGGGAGAGGAGCAATTGCCTGTCCAGCTATGGGATCTTGCTCAATTTTTGCTGTATGTCCAATCTACCCCTGCCATTTCTGTGTTTGACTCCACAGAAATGTGACTTACCTGTGGGATTTTAATGGTCAAGCCAAGACGTTGCTCTGAGCATGTACAAGGGTAGGTGGGGAGATCCTAAAGCCCACTGAATTCTGTGCTCAGAATTGGCCGTGAAGAGCTTAGATAACAGTCTGATAGAGTCCAGTCTGTCTTCTACACACACAAGCTTCTTGGTAAACGACTCCCAGATGTCCTTGCTTCTCTCCCTTGTGGGTGAGCCCTTTTGCCCTCCTTGACCTGTTCTTGCTGCAGTCTGAGCCATCCAGAGGTCCTTGGCCTCTTCTCCCTTCTTACGACTTTTTCTTGTGCAATCTGCTTTCTAGTCACTTGGTAAGAGTGTCTCCAAAGTCTTTGGTGTATGTCCTGTTTGTGGCTTCTGTTTTGTTGAGCAGTTCAGACTAGGGCTCTTCCCAAAATGGCTCCTAACTGTGTCACTTCCTAGTATGGTGCTACCAAGAATTGCTTGCCCTGAGCTGGTCTGCAGAGCTGCAGGGAGACCTTTTCAAGGGGAAAGCTTACAGTGTATTTATAGTTTGTGCCTAAGACCTAATTGTGGGAAGTGGACCTCTCTCAGTTACTTATTCACAGTACCTGACATTCACAACTTAAGGGAGAAAAGATTTATTTTAGTTCACAGTTTCAGAAGGTCTCGGTTTATTCATGGGCAGCTGGCAATGGTGGAAACTAACCACAGTGTGGCAGACAGCAAGAGAGCAAGGAAGCATAGCCTAGCATGTGTGCTTCCAGGCCATGTCCCAGCCACCTACCCCTTCCAGATCAAGCCCCGTTGTTCACCCCTCACCACCACGCCCTACCTCTTGACAGGTCTTCCACAATATTCAAGTACATGAGTCTTTTCAGGGACATTTCAGATCCGAAGCATACAGTCCCATTGAGTGTGGAATACTCAGCATAAAGCATCATTAACCAGCCTGTGATGCCTCCTTGGCCCCCTCTGTGGCCCAGGTGGCCTGAGATGGGTAGATGGACCATGTTGGAGCAGCACACAGCCCCTGTCTGGAATTTTGCATCCTTGACTCCTCTCATGTTGGGGAAACTTAAGATTGGCCTAGGCAAGGTAGGGGCTGTGTTGTGATATAAGGGGCTTTTTGTACTGTTCTTGGTGAACAAGGATGCAGGAGTGTCTTTTTGCTACCTGGGGTAGGTGGGAGATTACATACATTAGTAGAGGCACCTTAAAAACTACAAAGTACCATGAAATACTAGTTATTTCTTTATTATGCTTAGTCTTGGCAAAGCATCTTGCATCTTTGATCTACAAATGAGTCAGACCAAGCCGATTCATGTTTTATCTCTTTTTTTCTCACTGTGAAAAGATTATTAAGAATGTTTCAGCCTGGTCTGTTGGCACTGGCCTGTAATCTCGGCACTCTGGGAATCTTAGTTACTTGTTCATTGCTATGACAGAATACCTGACATCCACAACTTAAGGGAGGAAGGATTTATTTAGCTCACAGTTTCAGAAGGGCTCACACAGTTCGTGGGCAGTGGGCAATGGTGGAAGCACATGGCAGAAGCTGGAGAGCTGCTCAGGCAGGAGCCAAGTGAAAGGAGGCATGAGTGGATATCTGGAGATTCAGGCAAGGCCAGAGCTATCACAGGAAGAAGCTGTGAGTATGTTTCTACTTACTTCAAGCTCTCAGTTGGGCCTCCACTCCCAGAGTGGGACCCCTTCCTTCACTTCCCGACCCACAAGTCAGGAACACAAAAACTCTGCCTGGCACCCTGCAGTCTCAGCAAGTTGACACAATCCTTCCAGGTCAAGCTCCAAGCATCCAACCCTTCCAGCCAAGCCCTGTTTCCCAAGAGTACATGGTTCTAAATACATGAGACTTTTTTTTTTTTTTTTTTTTTTGAGGCGGACTCTCTCCCTTTAGCCCAGGCTGGTCTTGAAATTACAGCAGTCCTCTCCTGCTTCAGCCTCCCAAGTGCTGGGATTGCAAATGTGCACCACCACATCCAGCTTATATGGTGCTAGGGAATCGAACTCGGGGACTTGGGCTTGCTATGCAAGTGCTCTAATCCCTTGCTATTCCTCTAGCTCACGTGAGGCTTTTGGGGAACACTCTAGATCCAAACCATTAGCAGCATCTGAGACAGAAGGATTGCAAGTTTGATTCCAGCCTGGGCAACTTTGCAACTTAGTGAGACCGTATCTCAATATAAAATAGAATAGGGTTTGAATGTATCTCAGACTAGAGGCTCTGAGTTCAGTCTTCCATATGAAAAAAAAAATACTTCAAGCTATAAAATTCTGTATAATATTGTAGAATATGGTGTTCTTTTTCTGTAGGGTATTTGTTTACTCTTAAATTTCATTTACTGATTTTTCTTATTATTTATACATTATATCAGCAGCTGTTGCTGCTCTCGTTGCCTCTTCTGGCCATCTTATATCAATACCTTTTCCTTCCTTTGATCATGTTTTCAGTTGGTTCTTTGCACAAAATTCTTTTCTGTGGTTCCCAAGGAATTTGCTTTGAGTAGAAATGAAACCATTTCTCTCCTTTTCTTCATCCTCTCAAAAGCACTTTTGTTCTTGTAAACAGAGAACTAAATGACACGTTTCAGAACGTCTACCCGTCTCTTTACCTCCATTCCCAACGCCAGCCTAAGCTAAGCAGATGAGAACTTCTGCAGGATTTCTGTGGTTGTGGTTTGTTGGTCACATGTCACTTCAAAATTGGTCCCGTGAAATGTAGCTTAGTGCCATCTGAATCACCCCTGGCAATGTGAGGGCTGGCTTTGCGGCTGGCTTTGCAGCTGGCTCGAGGTGGGCTCCTGTACTGCTCCTTGAGAGCTGAGTTTCCCTTTCCCACCCCTGGGATACCAGACCCTGAGGGATTTATCTTCGTAGGCCAGATTCTTAAGCACAGGCTCTGCAACTGTCTGGTCTGTTTTCTGTTGCTGTCACAAAACACTTATGGCCTGGTCGTTTACAAAGAATAGAGGTTTTTAATAGTTCATGGTTCTGAATGCCGGGAAGTCAAGAGTGTTGTTGGCATCTGGTCAGCTTCTGATGAGGGCCCTGTGCTACTTGAACTCACAGGAAAGCAGAAGGGCCAGCAGGGAGCTTTCTAGTAGCTGCTCTTGCAAGAAGGAACCCATTCCCAAAGAAAAACTTTTGTCTTTCTTAAGACCCTGCCACCTCTCAACATCATTATGTTGGTAATAAAATTTCCATGAGTGTTTCAGGGTTTTTCTTTTTTTGTAGGGCTGGCCTTAGAAGCCAGGCAAGTGCTCTACCACTGAGAGCATTCCCAGCCTTTCAAGGAGCAAAACCATATTTATTTTTTTCCCATAAGTACTATTTTTATTAGTGTAAAAAGCCATATTCAAACCATTGCCAACCTGACAATGGTAGGAGAATCTTCCATCCTTCCTGGGGAGGGAAGTGGGGTGTGGGAAGGTAATAATTCCTCCGTGCAGGTGGCCCTGTCACCCTAGCTTGGTCTTCATTTCCTGATCCCTGACTCAGGTGTCATCCCCTTTTAATAAATATCCACATATGTGCCCAAGAAGAAAAATTAAAGCCCTAAAATGTGTATCTTCACAATTATTTGACATTTCTCCACAGTTAGGAAGAAAAGACTTTAGTTTCAGATCTCACTCTAGGGATCACGGCTGTGGTTACAGCAGGGCTTCTGATGATTGCCTCTGAGAAAACCAAACAGCTCAATGAGGAAAACAGAGCAGAGAAAGCCAGAGAGACAGAGGAGGTTTGGAAGCTGGACCCTCTCGTTATGATGGTGGCCTCTACTTAAAATCTTTTTCCTTTTTTACCCTTTTTCTGCAGAAAGGAATTAAGAATAGGTAGTGAATGGGAGGCCTGGAGAAGAAGGTCCTTGGGATGGTTTGGAGTGGAGGAGGACCAGGCAGATTCTTCCATTAGTCAAATCATTTGATCCGTATGGAGCTTGGTTCTTTGATGTACAACAAGGGTCATCTGAGTTGGGCCTGGTGGCGCAGTCCTGTAATCCCAGCACTCTGTGAGTCTGTGGCAGGAAGATTACAAGTTTGAGTCTAGCCTGAGCAGCTTAGGGGTTTAGCGAGAACTTGTCTCAAAACCTAACATTAAAAAAGAAATGGGCCGAGGTTTAGCCCAGTGCAAAGGTCCTGGGCTGGATCCTCAGTACTGAAAAGAGGAATACAACTTGTCTGATCACAAAGCCGTTGCATCATGTAGGTAAGGTGGCTGTGGCAGCCTCACAGGCCTTAGGGCCTCGCCGGGTTCCCTGTGTCTCAGAGTCCTCTTCCTTTCTGAGGTTATGGTACACAGCACAGTGGGACCTATCGTTGAATATAAGGGAGGAAAGGGTCCTGGGACTCACTGTCTGTCATAACTTGCAAACCATGCTGAAACCCGTCTGTGGTGTCCCCAGCACATCTGGTCTTGGCTCCCATGTGCCCTGGCAGTGGGGACTCATTAACCTTCACCACAGCCTAACTCATCTGAAGACTCTTAAAGAGTCCTTGGTGCTTACAGGTAATGTTCACATAGATCTTTATGCCACGAGTTACCTGTAGTGTGTTGGTAAGTCCCCATGGCCACTGTGAAGTGGACAACTTTGCCACTGGCATTTCAGAGCTGAAAAATGGAGGCCAGTGAGAGATAGGGGGCACCCAGGCCCACATAGAAGCGCAGCGTCTTCTGGTCTCAAGGCCAGATCCTCTTGAGCTAAAAGCTGAGAAGGTGCCTACTCGGAGGAGACTTAGACAGGTGCCTGGTTGATTAAATCAAAAAGTTAAATGATCATGGCAGTGATCACACAACTGTGTGTCAGAGCACACAGAAGATGCCTCAAGAAAGTGGCTTTTTGCTGTATGTGAGGAAAGGGGGTAATAGCAAACAGTGAGTGGTGGCGGTAGGTACAGGTGGTCAGTGAAGGGGCCCACTATGGTGTGGTAAGAGCGGCGGTCCCTTGGTAGATGCTCAGAGGGCCTGGGGGGAGTTGAGTTAGATTTGGGCCATGGCGAGTGTTCTGTACTATATGTTTCTCTCTCTTTTTCTCCTTTCCCTTCTCTTTCCCTCCCTCCTCCTCCCTCTCTCCTTCCTCACCCTGGGGATTATACCCATGGGATTGTGCCTGCCAATGAAGTGCTGAGTCACCGAGCTATATCTCTAGCCCTTTTTATTTTATTTTTGAGGCAGAATCTCACTAAGTTGCTCAGACTGGCCTCAAACTCATAATCCGCCTCAGCCTCCTGTGTAACTGGGATACAGTCTTGTGTCTTGTGCGGGACAGGAATTCTCTATCCCAGCTGGTACATATATACCCATGAACTTATACACTTAAAATCAGTCTACTAAATAAAACTTGGTGGATTTTATAAAACATCAGTAAGATCTAGGAATCACAAAATTATCAATACCTATGTACATCCTTGTGTGTTTTAAATCACTTAAAAATTAACATGTAGCTGCACCGCTATTTGCTAATTTTTCATTGAAGGGAAAGTTCTCTCCTTTGTGCTTAGGTACAGGTTGAGTATTTCATCTGACATGTCTCAGAATTTGGGTTTTCCTAACTTGGGGTGATTTGCATATATATAATGAGGTATCTTGGGAATGAGACCCCGCTCTAAACATAAAATTCACTTGTGTTGTAATATACACATAGCCTGAAAGGAACTCTTCTGTAGAGTTTCATAGTGTGGAATCTTCCATTTGGGGCACCATGTCAGTGCTCAGAGTTTCAGATTTTGGAGCATTGTGGATTTCAGATGAGAGGTGCTCTACCTGTGACCCTCGTGACCTTCTTTTGCAGCAAGGTTGTGCTGTCTGTGATTTCCAGCTTTTTCAAAGTTGAGTGAGAATTAAAAGTCACTTGCAAGTTGGGAGTGGCAGTACACGCCTTGTAATCCCCGCACTGTGGGAGGCTGAGGCAGGAAGATCGTGAACTTGATCAAGACCTTGTTGCTCCTCCTTCCAAACCCCCTCTCCAGAAAAAAAAAGAAAGAAAGAAAGAAACCCTGAGAATGTAGCTCAGTGCAAAGGCTCTGGGTTCAGCACCTAGCAAATCACACATGCACTCATGTGCGTGCACACACACACACACACGGAAATAAACAGGGTGTAGAATCCTCTCTCCATTTTATTGGTATTTATGTATGCAATATGTAATGTTTACGTTGAACTTGAGTGTTGTGTGCACATAGGTATCACGTCTAAATTACAAACCCGTCCCCTCTCTTTTGTGGCCCTCCCCACTAGTTCTCGTCGTCTCCCCCTTCTAGTCTTACGAAATGACTGTATTCTGAGTTTCTCATAGAAGAAGCATGGGATATTTAACCTTCTGCATCTGACTCACTTTACTGAGCATGATGATAGCCTCAAGTTGCCTCCATTTACCCACAAATCCTAGATTTTTTTCCCTCTATTTTCACCCAGATTGTTGTTGTTTTGCTCTGCTACAATGAAATAACATGTTTTTAGCTATTCACATTTACCAGACCTTTCTAAGACATTCACTTTTCTTGGAAACGGCTATCCTTCACACTCACGCTTTGTTCACTAGGCTGTGTTTCATGCATTTATGTAAATATGTAAAAGAAACCAAGCCGGCAGCAGCAGGTTTGGTACTAACCACGAGCGGTTCTTGAGAAGTGCTGTGAGTGGAGAAGGGGAAGCGCAGGTGTGCTCCGGAGAGGCGCCTGCACCTGCGCCGTGGGGCCCGGGGTCTGGCAGGGGGTGGAGGGCCCACAATGGAATGAAACCTTACTGCTGTCTCTTGGTCTCCTTGGAACCCCAGCCATCTCACTGTTGAGAAGCCCTCCGGTGACCTGCTTTGGGGCCATACACTACCCTGAGCCCCTTTTCTAGCTGTCAGCTATGGCCCAGTGCCCAGAACTCCTCCTAGTTCACGAGCATTCCCTACCTGCTTGCAGATCCCCGCGTGCCCACCAGTAGCAGGCCAGAGTGGGAGAAGCATAAATCCCATAGCGATAGATGCGTGGTCCTCCACACCTAGTTGTCAGGTATTAAGGAAAAAACAAGCATATGCTCATACTTTACCTTGATTTAGAGAGACAGACAGCTCTATCCAAGGGCTAGGATTCTCTGCCTGGTGGACGGGCTGCTTGGAGTGGGGGAGCAGGAGCTGGTCTCAGGACTCTGGGCGTTTGCCTCCTGGCAGCTCTCTTGCAGCCGGAGGTGCTGGCAGGCTGGCTTTCTTCCTCGGCCTTTCTGGCTCATCGTCAGCAAAGATCCCCACAATTATCAAGTTAACCAGTGTCTGACCCATCCCTTCTTTGTCTGCTCTCTTCCTACTAAGATTCTGTGTTTGTCATTGAACTTAGAATGTATAATTTCTTTTCTTTTTTGGCTTTGTAGTTAAGGCTGAACTCACTGTGTAGCCCAAGCTGCCCTCAAACTCGCACAATCTTCCTGCATCAGCCTCCTGAGTAGTGGGACCATGTTGGGCTTAGGTGGTGCTGGGGAATTGAACCCACCTTGCCTTACTAGCCAGATGCTTGAACCACTGAGTAATGCTCCCAGACTTATCATTTCATTGGTACGCCTAGAGGTAGGGCATTTTTTTTTTCCTACTTATGTGTCTTTCCCTGCTGCTGAGCTCTTGGCTCTGGGTAGAGGTTTCTTCAAGCTGCAGGGAGTGGAAATACTGAGTAGCCTGGGGCATGTGCCTGCAAGGAAAGCCCTGCTCCATGTGTTCGCTTTCTTAAAATATATTTTTTTTTTTACTGTCTTGCTTTGAGCTTGGTATAGAGAAGTCACTCGATAAATTTTGGTTGAATATTGATTCATGAATTAAGTTGTATCACATGAAATTATTGCTAGCTCATCATTTTAGACATGCCGTAATTAGCAGTTCATTACATATGGTTAAATATGGTATAAAAAAACATGCTTGCTGTGGAGCACCTGGACAGTGCTGTCCTCTAGAGTATGGAGAAGTGTTCCCTGTGACTTACCCCACGAGGGTAACTGTCAGCACTGGGTCTCCTTTAAGGATGGAGATGCGTGTCTGTTTTCTTCATACAGGAGTGTGAAGAATAGAGATGAAAGTCCTCCTTCCGTCCGCCACCTTACTTCTGTAGTGACATGGCCAAGTGTTTGGTGTAGATGCTTCCAGAGTTTTCTGTGCATATGCAGTGATGAGAATGTATGCACATTTAGGGCTAATATATATTATTTATATAAATTTATACCAATTGGTGCTCTAATACCTTCATACCATCTACATGAGTGTAGTCTTTCTCCAGGGGCAAAAGCACCTGTCCACTTTCAGCTAGAAGTCCCACTTGAGGTCCTTGTGACCCCACAGTCTCCATCTGAAGCCACACTGAGCAGCTGTTGCTGCTTCTCCAGCCGAGGAGTAGCCAGGCTGGCCTAGTGAGCTGCTCCTGCCTTCTTCCATCTGTGACAGTTTGGTAGGACTTTTGAAACCCAGGGTCATTGTGGCCTAGCAGGCTGATGGCAGAGGCAGTCAGTGGTTGAGGCCGGCAGCAGCATCCCAGTGAGAACAAGGTCCTGCTCTTATACTTCACCTGCTGCTGACTCTGGTTCCAAGTGAGTGATTCATTCATGTGCCTCATAAAGGCAACTGGATGGAGATAGCAGTCAACAGGGGGCAGCAGGGGGAAGGAGCCAGGGTACCTGGAGGAGGAGGAGGGCCAGCCTGGGGCAGGGGTCAGGGGCTCCTAGCTCAGCCAGCCTCTTTGGACCTCTGAGAAGGATATGGAGCTCCAGAGTTTCTGTGTCCTGGCAAGGACTGGCATTCTTATATCTTATTTTGTCTCTGTCATGGCCCTTTTGCCAGGAATTGGAGTTGAGTTTCAATTCTGCTCCTCTCTGAGTACCAGGATCTTAGGCAAACTTTTTGAGCCTTAGTTTCCTCATTCCTGGCTGAGGTAGATGGCAGGGCATGGAATACAGTTAGTAACGTGAGGCCAGATCACAGGTTTCTGAGGCTGGACCTGTTTTTACCAGTTGTATGCTCTTGGTCAAGTGGCTTAATCTTCTCTTACATGTACAAAGTCTCTGAGCTTTGAAGTTAAAATAGTGCCAGCACCGTAACTTTGCCCTGACTCTAATGTGATGCCTGCTTTCACAGGGGTGTGGTCGAGTGTGTGAAGGCATTTTGTAAGCTGCAAAGCCTCACTTAAATCAAGTGTTGTTATTATTAATTATATGCTTACCTATAACTGTGTAGAACTAAAACCATATCCCTCCTGCAGTGGTCCAAATTGTGTTCTGCTTAGGTGGGACTTGGAGAAAGGGAGAAGTGGAGTTTGCACCACAGGGGTCTTGTTGATTGTGCTGCTTGCGCCCCCTCCTACCTTGCAATTTCTGCAAGGAGATACAGCACAGCAGCTGTGGAGCCTGGGTCTGGGCCTCTGACTCCTGGTCCCCAGTCTAGTCTCCCCATCAATCCAGGAATTGATGATCACTAGGACACCAGCCTGGTGTGGTTCTGGGACCTGCAGCAAGTACAGGATGTTGAAAAGAGACAGGACACCTAGGGAGATTGTCCTGTGAGTTTTGGCAGGGTCTCTGAGTGTCCTGTGACTCCCGCGAGGTAGACACAGGGTTGGGGGCCTCTGAAGATGGGAGTGGGATGGGTAGGTAGGCTTTGGGGGATACTGATACTGGAATGTAAGTAGTGGGTGAGTGAAGGGGCAGTGCAGTGCCCGCAGGGATTTTTTCCAGGTGCGAGGATGGTTGTGTGGAGGGGGACAGAGGTAGAGGGAGGGCAAGTTGCCCACTCTGTCTGTCCTTGGAGGGAATGACACTGGAGTTCTGCCGTTGCAAGGGGTCCCAGTGTACAGTGAGGGTGCTGCAGGCTGCAGAGCATGCAGGTGTTTGCTTTCCTGGAATCTCTGGACCTCAGCAGAAGAGACCTGGAGTCATGTGGTTGTGTGGTTTCTGAGATCTCTTCTGTTCCTGCTCCTCTGGCTTTATAAAATGAAATCAGAGGCTGGAATTGTTTTCCTTGAGACATTAACCTGTGAGTGAAGATCCTTAGAGGATGTTTGGTTTCTTGGGCTGAGTGTGATGGACTTCACCTGTGGTGTGGCTTGCTTTTCCTCTGAGGAAAGAATAGGTGGCACCTGACTCCTTAATTATGTACTGTGTGTCTCCCTTCTCTATCTGAGGAAAACCCACTTGGATATATCCTGTAGAACTATTGTGCACCCCACAGATGGCAGCCCCACTCCCTTTCTTCTGAGTCTGAGAATGAACAAGCAGGCCTCCAACTTCGCCAGGTGCCTCTGTGACACAGACTGTGAGAGTTCAGAGAGAAAACCCCAGGGAGAGGCCAGGGCGGGTGGGCACATTGGGTCTCAGGCCCGAGATTGGCAGAGTGGGTCAGAGGTGTCTGCTTGTGAATTGAGCTCTGGAGGGTGAGCATATGCAGTATATGTGCATTGTAGGTGGTAACAGAGAATTTTTGACTGGATAATTGGGTGTATGAGATGATAAAAGACCACAAAAAAATACATGAGATAGTATGGTGGTTACTCTTGGTTGTCAATTTGATTGGCTTCAGAGATGCCAGTCACACTTGTGGGTGTGTCTGGGTGGATCTTGGAGGTATGACCCTGGGGACTCTGTCTGGTCGCTAGGCCCTTCTTCTCTGGCTCTTCCCTTGTTCTGTGCTGTTGGCTGCAATATAGATAAGCAGCTTTTCTCTTCCAGGCCTTGTCCCACTGTGTTTGTGCTGTGGAACTAGCTTATTGTGGACTAGAAACCTCTGAAACTGTGAGCCTTTTTCTCATTTAAGTTGTAGATGTCAGATATTTGTGCTAGCAGTGGCAAAGTGATTGATACCTATAGGTTTGATGACTTTTTTTTTGAGACAGGGCCTCCCTATGTAGTCCATGCTGATCTTGAACTCAGTATTGTATAGCCCAGGCTGATCTTGAACTCACAACAGTCCTCCCCATCAGCTTCTCCTGTGGGGAAACTACACCTGGTTTGTGTGGTGCTGAGGAATATAGCCAATGACCTGTGCTTGCTTTACCCTGTGGGCATGTCCCCAGCCCCAAGTTTGACATGACATTTTATAAACAGTGGGGAATCCATGGGAGCTTTTAGAACAGGCAGGTGCTCAGAGCTGAACTACCCTTCAGAAAGGTTTATTTGTTAACAACCTCCCACAAGAAAAGGAAATTTGTTTTAAGTACAGAGATACAAATGGACTAAAAGTGAAAGGATGGAAAAGATATCCCATGCAAACACTAACCAAAAGAAATCCGGAGTGATTATTTTTGTATCAGACATACAGACTGTGGAGCAAAAATGTATTACCAAGGATAATAAAGGACATTTCATAATGATAGGTCAGTTCATCAGGAATACATCATAATCCTAAATACATATGTACCTGGTGACAAAGCTTCAAAATGCTTGAAGCATAACCCTAGCACCCTGGAGGCTGAGGCAGGAGGATTGCTGTGTGTTCAAGGCCAGCCTGGGCTACATAGTGACTTTCAGACTAGCCTGGACTACAAAGTAAAAGCCTGTATAAAAAATAAATAAATAAATAAAACGTGAAGTGACACCAGGTAAAGCTAAAAAGAATACACAAATGCGTAATTATATTTGGAATTTCAATGCTTCTCTCTCAGCTATTGGTAAACAAGTAGACAAGAATTAGAATGCATGTGAACAGCCAGCTACAGTGAACGGTTGTAGAACCTCTACCCAGCCTTCCATCTACCAATGACGGAACATACGCTGTTTTCAAGTGCACTGAAAAGTTCTCAGTGAACAAGGCTGTGAAACAAGACTGGATACACTAAAATTAAAATCATATAAAAATCTCTGACAAAAATAGATTGAAGTAGAAATAACAAATATATCTGTAAGCCCTCAAATATTTAGAAACAAACACGTGTTAAGGAAAAAAATTATGAAATTTAAGAAATGTATTCATTAAATGAAAATGAGCCAGGCATGCCATTACATGTCTATAATCTCAGCTGCTCAGGTGGCTGAGGAAGAAAGATCACAAGTTGAAGGCCAGAACACAGATTATCAATGAAGGTGGGAATGTGAATACAGATCCTACAACCATTAACAGAATAAGATGGTGTTTATAAGCAATCATATGCTGGAGGAATGGCTCAGTGGTTAAAGCGCCTAGCAAGCACTATGTCAAGCACTAAGTACCTGAGTTCGATTCCTCAGCACCGCATAAGTTGGGTGTGGTGGCTCACGCCTGTAATCCCAGCACTTGGGAGACTGAGGCAGGAGGATTGCCTTGAGTCCAAGGCCAGCCTGGGCTTCATAGTGAGTTCAGGACCAGCCTGGACTACAGAGGGAGACCCTGTCTCAAAAAAAGAAAAAAATATATAAGCAATTATATGCCAAGACATTTGACATCTTTAGTGAATTGAACAAATTACTTGAGAGACACAAACTACCCCAGTTGAATAACCCATTGTAGAAATTGAGTTTGTACTTAAGAATGTACTCCAAAAAGAAACTCCAGTCCCAGGCACTTCACTGCTGAATTCTACAATATATTTAAGAATGAGGTAATCCATTTCACACAAACTTAAATAGAAAATACAAGAAGAGGGAACATTTCCCAACTTGTTTTTATGAGATCAGTACGGTCTGATATCAAAACCAGGCAAAAACATTTCAAGGAAATATACACTATGGATGAAAATATCTCTTTAATAGAATATTTGCAAACAAAATCTGGCAAAACAGAAAAAATACAGAATGATGAAGGATTTTCACACGAATATAAGGTTTTAATTTTCAAAATCAGTGCAGTTCACTACATTCACAAATAAAAAGGAAAACCCATAAGACTAAATTAGTGAATTAAAAAAAAACAGTTAATAAAATTTGACCGCTCTTTAAGACTAAAAAAAAAAATCCTGGGTTAGGGACATAGCTCAGCGGTTAACACACTTGCCTAGCAAGTGCAAGGACTTGAATTCGATTCCCCAGCACCATATAAACTAGGTGTAGTGGCACATGCCTGTAATCCTAGCACTCAGGGGGCTGAGGCAGGAGGATTGCCATGAGCTATAGACAAGCCTGGATTACAGATTGAGACCCTGCCTCAAAAAATAAAAAACTTAGCAAAGTAGAGGAGAAGTTCTTCAACCTAAGGAAAATCCTACCTTGTATTTAATAGTGAAAATCTCTCAAGCAGGGTTGGCTCGATGGGCCAGTTTTAGTTTTGTATTTATGCCTTGCAGTGGCAGGCTGCTGAAAAGCTGGAGCGCAGAGGACATGCGCACCGTGCGAGCGCCTTCCGGCCCTTGCTGTTTGCACACAGCACGGATTTCGGGTGAAGCCGTGGGCGTGGAATAGGAGGATGCACAGCACGTGCACGGCAGGAAGGCTGGATCTACAGCAGGGCGAATGGAGAAGCCCCACGAGGTCGTTGTTTTTTGTTCATCTGGAGCGGACCTGGATGGATTGCAGAAAGGAGGCAGCGATGTCCCCATCCGAGAACGTCTCATCTGCTGGCCGGTTTCCTCTCTGACCAGGCCAGCTTGTCAGCTCTGCAGTTGACGACAGGAGGGTAGGGCAAGCCGAAGTTCCTCTTCTTCTAGTTCTTCCTCTCACTCGTAGCTGGCTGAAGGTAGACAGCGTATATGTATCAGGAAGCGAAGTAAGACAGTCGGGTGGGTTTTCTGCGGTCTTCCCGCGGTTTGCTGAGGTTGAAATCATCTGTACGTGTGAACCGTGGCACCCTGTGCTTGATTTCAGTGATAGTGCTTGGCATTTACAATTGACAGTGTATAGTATAGAGATAGATGGTAAAATTCATGCTAATAATTTATTTTTTAACTTTTCCTAGAATAACATTCAGTAGCAAATAAGAACACACTGACAGGTTGGAAGAAGACCAGAAAGGACACAGTTTTACATTTTACTATGTAATGGTACATTTTCCCTCCCACTTTTTCAATAGCGAGTGCTTTGATTTCACTCCGCACTAGGTCCCCAAATTACGTACCTTAGATCAAGAATGAGACAGGATGTCCATTGTCACCTCCTCTCTCATGTTTGGACTGGAGATCCTGGCCAGAGCAGTTAGGCAAAGGGAAAAGAGACAGGAAAGGGAAAAGCCGAAACTGTCTTTTATCTCAGATGATGTGACTGCCTACGTACAAAATTCTTCTTAGAATTTCTTTTTTGCCCAAATTATATGTAATAATAATATGGCTTGAGAAATTGGTATGCATCCATCCCACATCTTGTTTTACTTTCCTTTGCACCCCCCCTCACCCCTCCACATCCTCTTTCCCTCTCCACGAAGTCAGTCTTCCTCTTTTCTTCCATCTGTTTTATTTTCCTCAACTTTTTTATATTTTGATTTTCTCATTTTAGAAAAACCATATGATATTTCACCTTCTGTATCTGGTTCATTTGACCAAGCATGATGGTCTCAAGGTGCACCTGTTTCCCTAAAAATGACTCTCTTTCTTTGCCTCAGGGTCTCAGGATCTTGTTCTGTAGTCCTGGCTGGTCTCGAACTCACTATGTCACCCAAGTTAGCCTTGAACTCATGGCAGTCCTCCTGCCTCAGCCTCCTGAGTGCTGGGATTATAGGTGTGTGCCGTCATGCCCAGCTTATGTGGTACTGGAGAATCGAACTCAGGACCTTGTGCTTGCTAGGCAAGTGCTCTAACTACTGTGCTATTCCTCTAACCCGCACCCCCCATCCCCCATTTGCTGAATCTTGGTGTTCTTGCGTGTGCTTTAGGTGTTCTGCTGAGGAAGTCCTTGCCTATGCCCGTGTCTTCAAGGATTTTATCTTCTGGCAGGATTCCATTTTAATACTTAGGTGTTTGATCCTTTTTGGTGAGCTAACATTGTTGAAGCTTACATGATTAATATGAAAATTTAATATAGAATATAATTGTTTTTATATGCTGGTGAAAACAATTGGAAATTGAAAAAAGTATCTGATTAAAGTGGCATCCAAGTTAAGCAGATACTTATAGCTATATTTAACATGTTGGAAGGATTCTGTGGTAGAATTTACCGGATGTAGCTGAAAGATGGTATAAATTAATGATGAGGCCACAGTTAATTAATATTATTAAAATACCAATTCTTGCAAGTTGTTGCAGGTTAGGACTAGGGGTAGAGCTCAGTGGTTACAACACTTGCTTAGCAAACACCATGTAAGCAGGACATCTTGGCCGTCTTTGTTACTTTTTCATAGCTAGGACAGAATACCCGACATCCACAACTTTAGGAAGGAGAGATTTATTTTAGCTCACAGTTTCAGAAGGTCACTGTCCACTTATATGTGGCTAGCTGGAAAAATGCTGGAATCTCATGGTGGTACTGGGGCTGGAGATGGGTCCAGGTTAGAGCTGAGATAGAGGTCCTTACCACGTGGCAGAACAGAGCAAAGTCTGGGAGGAAGGACAGAACCAGCACAAACTCCTCCAAGTCAAGCCCCAGGCATCTGCCCCTCCCAGCCAGGCCCACCTCACAACGGTTCACAGTATCCACAGGTACATGAGGCTTTTGGGGGACACTCCATACCCAGACCACAACATTGACACGCACTTGTAATCCTAGCAGTTGGGAGCCTGAAGCTGGAGAATTCCTGTGAGTTAGGCCAGCCTAGGTTACACAGTGAGCTCAGGAGCAGCCTGGTCTGCTGTGCAAGACCCTGTCTTCAAAACAAAGCAAAACAAAACAAAATCAGATTGCTATAGGTTGAATTTAATCGAATCCCATTAACTTTTTTAGTGAAAATTGATGATTATAAAATGTGTATGGATATATGAACTAGAAAAGTCAAAACAGTTCTTTCAAGAAAAGTTAGAGGAGTTATGCCACCTGATTTTGAAATTTAATATGTTAATATTAAGACAGGATAGTATTAGCCTGAAGATAGACCCTTAGACCAACGAATTTTAGTAGTCTAGAAATCACTTCGTACATATGCAGTCAATCTATTTTTAACAAAAGTGACAATCCAGTGGTTGAGAGGATATTCTTCAATAAGTGATGCTGGAATAATCAGATACACAGACAGAAAAAAATTCTTAATCTTTACCCAAATATAAAAATTAACTGCATATGGATCAGAGTAAGATTTGAGCTAGGAAGCAGCTAAATGAAAGCATGGAAGGAATTTTTATATGGCAGAAATTTCTTAAGTGATGCTAACTTTTGAAACTGTTCATCTTTCACCATGGAGGAGGTTGAGGAGGGAAGTTTTACAGGATTTGCCAAAATATGGGAAAGCAGGAGCCGCTCTGGCTGCAGCAGTGCACTGCCCCCTGTTGTAGGGCTGGAGAAGGACTTGCTCCAAGGTAAACTGGTGCCATCAGGCGCCCACTGTGGGCCTGGAGGTGGTGGCCAGGTCTGTGGGGGCAGCCATCTCCCGCAGCTGCTGACATTGTCATACCGGGCTTCCTGGTGTGAGGTGAACAAAGAGACCGGACAGAAGCCAAGCTGTGCAGCCTGGCTGTGGGGCAGGACATGGAACTACACTGCAGGGCTCAATTCCCCGGCAGCTGAGTGGAACGCTGTAGTGATAACTATTACCTGACAGGCAAGGAGAGAGAAGTGTGGGGCCAGAGAACAGGGGAGAGCTGTCTGAGGAGCTGGCCGAAGGGGACTTGATGAACCTTAGAAGGCAAGGTTAGGGCTGGAGGAACGGCACAGCTGTTAAAGTGCTTGCCTGAGTTTGATTCACCACATAAAGCTGGGTATGGTGGTGCATGCCTGTAATCGCAGCACTCAGAAGGCTGAAGGATTGTCCTGAGTCCGAACCCAGCCAGTGAGTTCAGGAACAGCCTGGGCTACAGAGGGAGACCTTCCCTCAAAAAAAAAAAAAAGAAAGAAAGAAAAAGAAAAAGAAAGAGTCAAGGTTAAAGGTCAGTGGATCTCAGCAGTACACCATAATGCAGCAGCAGGGTGACACTTCAGGCCAATCTTTGAGTCCCCTGGATGGGGAGTGGCTTCATTCACAAGATCCTGAGGCAGAGTACCTGAGGTGAAGCCTTGGAATATGAGACTAGGCAGATGTGGGAACCAGTGACTGCGTCGCCTTCCCAGGTGATGAGCTTGGTGCATTCAGGGAGATAGAAGGCCTGGAAAATGGGAATAACGTCCGGTTGTAATCTTGGGAATTTGCAGTGTGCTTAATAATAATAGACCATGTTTCCATCACAGTACTTTTCTGAGTGCTTTATGCATTTCGTAGAAACAGGCTCTGGCAGCCCACCCTAAGGTAGGGTCTGTGTTATTTGCATTTCCCAAAGGAAGTAGCAAGCTTACCAGTGGGCATTCCAAGGTCATACCCAGTGGGTGGTGGGGGGGGGGGGGCTGGAGATTTCCCCAGCCTGAGTTTGGAGCCAAGCTCCTCACTGCCATTTTTTTCTGGTTCATCTAGGACCCCTAGAGGAAGAATGCCAGGGAATGTGGTACCCTCCGAGGCCTTTGTGGACAGCTGCTATGAGATGCCAACGCTGTGGTTAAATGCTGCCCTTACCTGAGGATAAGACCCAAGAAATCCGGAACAGAGCTGTTGTGTGTCAAAAAAAAAAAAAGTTCATGCTAATAAGTAGACAAATTAGCTAAAAACCAAAAGAAACTTTTCAAAATAAGAAGCTCCCAGGGATTTAGTTTTTCAGGCTGAGAAAATCCCAGAGGCTTAGTGACCAGTGTCCCATGGGAAGGATAAAGGGGAGTTGCAGGTGGAGGAGCATCGGAGGAGAGGAAGATGGCCAGGTGCTGCCCAGGAGAGGGGAGACCGAAGAGTCAGCCACACGGCTGTTGGTACGAGGTTGTCGAGTTGATGATAATTGCCATCGGTGTCACCAGGCCCCAGTGACGCAGCTGTGGGCTGTGCCCCGCAGCGCACAGCGGATGGTGTAGAATCAGTGACAGCTGCGTTGCCAGCTGGGCTCCACTTGTCTCCTCCCTGAAGAGGAGATGGTGACAGAGTGGGTGACAATGGTGATTCCGTGGGGAAGTCTCAGAGTCGCTCCGCTTTCTTAAGGGAGAAGTCCTTTGTGGATAGTGGGGCTGAGCCATGAGTAACAAGAGATTGGCCTGGGGGCACCAGGGTGTCTTCTCCTTTCCCTCCTGGAGACTGTGACCCTGAGCTTCTGAATTCCTGGCAAGGCAAGCAGCAGTGTACAAAATGGTGTTGGCATCTGTTAGATCACGTCCTAAGTTCTTGAAGAGTTCATTTTTCATGGTGGGTATTTGCAGGATGTGGCTGGAGGTGAGGTGGAGTCCATGAAAATGGCCAAGCAGAGTTCCTGGTGTGCTGGATGGCCTAGACACAGAGGGCCTTGGGTGGGGCTGGGGGCTCCAGGCGACCAGCACCCTGCAGCCTCTCCTCTGGGCGTGTCCTGAGGGCTCTGTTGGGGGGAGGAACTTGGGAGTCTCTGTCCTTACAGGTCCTCTGGTCTGTGGGCTGGTGGGGCATTCCAAGTGAGTAGAGCCATAGGAAATTTCAAATAGTACTCATTCTTTTATTATCTCTTCATAAAGGAGATTCCAAAATGATTACCAGATAGAAGAAAACATATTGTCCCAAGGCCCCCTCTTCCCCTGTAAGCTAGCTTGTGTTTCTGCTCCTGTTTTCCAGAGGGTGTGAGATAAGTGTGGCTGTGTGTTCAAACCTTTATTTTTGCATTGTGCATATATTTCTATTTCATGAAATGTGGGAATAAAGGAGCCTATAATTGTTTAGAGTGGGCTGTCCAGAAAGGCTATGCAGAGCTAGACTTTGAGCAAAGGATGGAAAGTGGCCAGATTGGGGGTGCATTTCAGGCGGGTGCCTCTTACGTGGAGGGTGTTTGCCTGGTGTAAGTGAAGCCACAGGACAACCATGAAGTTGGCATGCGCTCCCTCTTTTCCTGCTTTCCATTTATTCATTCCTTCAGCCACTAGTCATTGTGCCAGGTGTTTGCCAAGTACTGGGAACTTGATGATGATTAGACAGATTTTCCCTATCCTGGTGGAGCTTACATTATAAAGGTCAGCATCTGTTTTACTTTAAGGCAAACATTCTAAAACATTAAAAATAGTAATATAAACATGGGTTTAACAGAGTAGAATGCAAACTGCATGTATGTTAGCAAGCGGAAATGAGACTGTCTTCCCAGGTACAATGGTGGGAAAGTTTGAAAGCCTCAAAGTGTGGATGTCAGCAGGTACTGAGATTGAGGGTGCCTGTGGAGTGACATGTTGAGGACACACGCATGGCTCAAGCAGATATTTTACATCAGAAAGTGTGAAAATACTTAGAAAACTTTATAGGGCCCAAAGTGTGTAGGATCTTCAATGCCAGGATGAAGGTTTTCTTTTTTTTTAATTATGCTTTATTATTTGAAAGTTGTAATTTAAACAATGTTGAACATAAAGAAGGCAGCAATGACTTAAAAGTGTGCAAATCAAAAAATATACTCTAATCAAGAAAAATTCAATTGGATCTCTGTCTTCAGTACATTGAGGGGTACATGATTCAGATGTACAAAGGCCCCAGCATGAGTGACAGGGTAGAAGGAGGGGCAGTGGTTGGCTAGGAAAGGGGTGCATCTCTGAAAAAGGGGCGGGCTCATTGATTCCCCAAACTCCATGTCTCTAATGTGTTACAGAATTTAGGATTCATGCACGAACAAAAAAATAATAGGTAAAAAGATAGTTAAAATTGCATACATAATACAATTTTTAAATTCCTGAATCGTGTACCCCTCAATGTATTGAAGTCAGATTTTAAACTTGGAGAATTGACAGGTATTGAGATGTCTCGAACAGGAGGATGCACTTGCAAAAAGTATAAGTTGGGAAGATTAATATATACTTGGGGCATCTTGACAGGACCAGAGAGACAAGCCTGTCCTTTCCCCTGGGGGAAGAGAGGATTTGGACCAGGTGGCAGCAGGAGTGATGAGGAAGGCGGGAAGGAGACTCTCAGTCTTAGTTACTTCCCTGTTGCTGGGACAGAATACCTAACGTCCACAATTTAAGGGAAGAAAGATTTATTTTAGTAAAAGTTTCAGAAAATCACAGTACACACACAGGCACTGGCACTGGTGAAAACATGTGGTAGAGGCATCGCTGGAGAGCTCTTCATGGCACGGCAGATGGGAAGCCAAGTGAGAGAGGAAGGGTGGGGCTACCCTTCAGGTCCTGTCCCAGTTATCTGTCCCTTGGAGCAAAGCCCCGGTGTTCTGCTCCCTCGGACCAGGCCCTGCCTCCCAATGGCATATTGGTATTTTACAACATCCAAATACATGAGGCTTTCGGGGTCACCCCAGATCCAAACCGTGACAGAGACCTAGAGGTATTTATCTGAAAAGACAAGGTGGGATGAATGAGTTCCTGTAGGTTTGGAAAGGAGTCTTGGTGAAATGGGAGAGCAGGCTGGCGTCGGTTCAGTGAATGCCTGAGGCTTTTTGGTACCTAAGCTGAGTTGGATGCTGTGCCTGGTTAGCTGAGTGCGCAGCTGGGAGAGCTGTGGTCCTATCCCTCAATTCCGCAGAACTGAAATAGGGCCTCAGATTGGGGCAAGTGGAGAGGAGACTGTTAATCAATCAGCTTGTATTCACGTTGACTTTACGCAGGCCCCACCTGTGAGTCCCGTGGGCACTTCCTAACACTACCAATATCTGGGCCTCTGTTTTCACCGGTTTTTAAAAATTAATTAATTATTTATTTATTTAGTGTGTGTGTGTGACACTGGGTGTTAGGTCTGGGGCCTTTGCATTAAGCTACATCTCTAGCAATTATTTAGTATTTGAGGTAGAGTCTTGCTCAGTTGCTAAATTGCCCAGGTTGGCTCACATCTCTGATCCTCCTCCTCATCTTCCCAGAGTACAGTTCTTTACACATGTGTGCCAGCAAGCCTGGTTGGCTTCACTGTTATGAGATGGTGCTTGGCTCTAGCTCCCATGTGATGCTAAGTATGTACAGGTTTGAATCTGTAGCTGAGCAAAATTGGGGGGAGCACTCATAGTTGGTGCTGTCTCAAGGTAGTTGAGGGTGAAGAGTGGAAGGTGGGAGAGGTGGCAGTGTCAGGACACTGATTTGGAATTTTAGAATTTGAGTCTTTTGTCATATGATTATGGTAGAGCATCGAGAAAACTGATCCTTGCTGGTATTTACATGACATGGCATTAACCGATGGAAAACATCTGAGGGAGGTAGCATTCAAAGTGGGGAAGAAGTGGGGGTGGTGATGTGCACATTTGTAGTCCTAGCTCTTGGGAGACTGAGGCAGAAGGATTGCCATGAGTTCAGGGCCAGCCTGGGATACATAGTGAGTTCAGGACAAGCCCAGACTACAGGTGAGTCTCTTTCTAAACAAAATAAACAAGTAGGGAAGAAAAGTTGGTCAGAGAGAAAAAGTGTCCATAACTCAGGACTCAGGGAGTGAGTGAACCTAGAAACAGAAGAAAATGAAAGCAAACAAATGGAACAACAACAACAACAACAACAACAACAACAAAGTGCTAGGCAGATAGGCAGAGGGAAATGAAAGCAGCCGGTTACATGTGTGTTTGGTTAAAGGACTACTGAAAAAGTTGCAGGACTTTTTCTCGGTTAAATGTTTATTATACCTTTAATAGAAGAGAATCCTGTAGAGAAGGCAGTGATGCAGGTGCCTGCCACTCAGGTTTGAGAGGGTCCCAGGAACCCCATTTTAGCCAGTTCCCCTCAGGATGCTGAGGCATCTGGCTCAAACATGGAATTAGAAAAACAGCAACTGAGGAAGAGCGCCGCATTGTTGAATCAGAAGCAGGGACTGGAAAACAAAACCCCTGGTGTGGCTGGGAACTCGTGAGGGCCTCTGGGGACGAGAGATCCCTAAGCTGCCCATAAAAAGCGTGAAAAGGGGTGGGAAACGGAATCAAATCTGCAGGAAGAATCTGTGGTTCAGGTGTGCAGGCGATGCTGGTATCTGTGGCTGAGTGGGCTGAAAGGTTTACCCTGGAGAGCTGAGTCTTTTTCTGAACCGAGAGCTAGGGAATCCCAGACTCCGCCGAGTTTGCTTGTCTCGTGGGCACAAATGTGAAGGTGAAGTCCTTGGTGTTTGGTGTAATCGGCGATCTTCTCCCTTCTGGCTTCCACCTGTTACATTCCTGTGACGATCATATTTCTGGAATTCTAGATGTCTCCCACTGTGTCCAGATTCTGTGTTTTCCTTCTACCTGGATGATGCACTTGTTTTCAAAATCAGTCAGAGTCAGTTCCAGAGTCAGAGGGTCTGTGCTGTAACTGCAACCATTATTGCTTAGAGGTTGAAGCATGAGCAGGAAGCCCAGCACCCTGCTCCTGGGACTCAGCTCATAAATATTCTGTTTATTGCCTTCACTTTATTTAGCATTGGCCATCAAGCTGTTGTGGTGGTGCAGGCCTGTAACCCCAGCACTCTGGGAAGCTGAGTTAGGAGAATCACAAGTTCACAACCAGCCTGAGCAAATTAGTGACATGGTGAGGCCCTGTCATCAAAAAATTAAAACAAATAAACAGAAAGGGCTGGGGATACAGCTCTGTGCTCGGTGTGAAAGCCTGGGTTGAGTCCCTAGTTCTGCAAAGGGGAAAAAAGTCTTGGTAGTCAGGAATCATTAAATGTCCTTACAACTGCGAACCCAGGCAGCTCCGGGTTTTCAGCACCACGCCCAAGTGCGCTCAGCCCAGCTTTCCTCTTCCCTGGGTTTTGCTCACCTATGCGCCCTTCCTCGGAGTTCATCTCTTCTTCCTCTGTGTACTGTAGTTCCTTTATTCCCAGTAGATTTGAGACCCTTGAGGTCATTTTTTCAATCTGGACCCAGCACGGAGCCTGCCACCACTAGAGAACTCAGTAAGGTTGAATTGGCCACTTTTTAATAGAGGCCTGAGGCCAAACATGATTAAATCACTTTAAAGTGGACTCCCTAAGTAGAATTGGAATTATTTGGCCTGGAGAAAGAGACCAAGGTGAGTAAATAATGAGGTCGTATCAGTCAGAGAAGACGTAAGTGCTGTAGCCAGATGTTTTCTGCTCCCTTATTGAAGCAGAGAAGCCTCTTTTGATTAGTTTTGTGGTTATTAGCCATCTGGGGTAGCAGACCCTTTTGAGAATCTAGTGAAAGTAATAGTTTTGTTCCCTTCAAAAAGGCAAAATTGGAATCGTAGTGGTTCATTGCCTCCCCCCAGACCTAGTCCCATAACTTTAATGACTAATTCCTGCAAGATGCTAAACATGAGCTGTTAATTTCTGCATGGAAATAGGGAGGTAGAGGAGGTGCCTGCACCTGTCTGTGCCCCTGAGACTGGAACCTTCTGTGGGGGGTGCATTTATCAAGCTACTGTCTAAAGTGAATATCAGTAATAATCTCCTCTAGCCCTCAGGCTCTTTAAGTATTATAAAGATAAACCCATCAGTTTGCTTCATCACTTCATAGAGCAATATTCTAAAATATCGAACTTTAAGATAAAGTTTGGTGTCAACACTCAGGAATCAGAAAGGAAGCCATTGCCTGAGACCAGGGCTGCTTCACCTTGACTGTGTTGACATTGTGGGCCAACTAATCCTGTGTTGTAGGGGCTTTGCTGTGCATTATAAGGTGTTCAGCATTATCTCTGGTTTTCACCCACTACATAACCTCCTAGATAGTAGTCACCTACCCCTAGTTGTGACAACCATGTCTGTACCTAGGCACATTGCTGAGTTGCCCTGGTGGCCGGGCACATCACATCTTCCCCTCAGTCCATGAGAAGTCCTCCTCTAGTATTTAGCTTTTTGGAGAGGGGAGCTCTTTTATCTAGATTCACTACAGTATAGAAATAACTGGTTGGTTTGGTTGGTTGATTTTTGTGTGTTTGTGGATTTTGCCTCTTTCCTTCCTTTCATGCAGCAAACTTCTGCTTCCTGGGCTAGGCCCTGGGTCTCCCAAAGTGATGAAATGACACATCCTGACCTCTGGTACTTACCACATCCTGATGGGGGAAATACACACTGATGCATCCTTGGGGATTGGGTGTCCCTTGCCGAAGACGTATGTATCAAGGGCCTTAGTACTAATGTTTCTCCACCAAGTGTGCTTTTTCTTCTGATTGTCCCCATGGCTGGGTCTTTTTGTCTCTCACCATTTAAATGGCACTTCTTCCGGTAGCCCTGTCCTGATGTATGTATCAGTCACTTGCTTCCACCTAATGCTTTATGACATCCCTGATTCTTGCTTGTACAGCTGTAGATTGGTGGAGGCTCGGCTGGTCTGGGTGGGGTTCAGCTGGGTTTGGCCCCAAGCCACATCTTGAGTTCAGCTGCTCATGGCTTTCATTCTGCTGTCCTTGTTAGTTTTTGGTGATACTCTTCCCATAGTGGTGGCAGAGCACAGAGGAAAGGCCACCCATGGAAGTACCTTTTAAAAATCTGTTCCTGTCACGTATGTGACCATCTGTTTGGCCAAAGCAAATCCTGTGGTCACTGGTGAGTGAGAAAGGAACCCACACCTGCTGGGCAAAGGTATGGCCATGGACACTTCTACAGAGGTGTGCGGAGCCACCCTGGCCTCCCTTAAACCCAACCCGAGGCCACTGCCCAATCATTTCCTGTCATTTTTATTCCCTTCTGAGCTCTGATAGATACTCTTAAGGTTGAATAAGACGTTATTTGTTTGAGTTACTAGACCTCAGCTCCATGAGAGCAGGGACTTCTTTTATCTTGTTCACTGTTAAAGACTGAGCACTTGCCTGCCACAGAGTGGGTATTCATTACATTTTGAATTTATGAATGAATGAATAGTTCTGCTGGGGAATCAGGGAAGAGTGGAGCTGAGTCTTGACAGAGTATTAACAAGTGAACTCTTCCTGGGGGATAAGAGACTGGTATTGCGCTTAGTGCTTGACAAGAATAAAGTCCTATAGAGTCATTGCAACACATGGATCCAGCAGCAGGAGGGGCGAGATGTTCCAGTTGGAGCCTTAGAGCACATCTTAAAAGGGATCGGAGAGAGCCTGTTGTGGCTTGAGTGAGAGGAGCATGTGGGAGTCACCAGACAGAAGAGTGAAGGCCAGAGCCACCATGTTCCACATCTCTACGGAAGCCATCATGTCAGAGCTGGAGTGGTCCCCCTAGGTAGTGCAGTGCAGTGCAGTGCAGTGCAGTGCAGAAACTGAGAGGCCATGCTGGCATTCTAGAAGTCTTGAGGGACCTTATGCATATGCCAGATTGGTGCTGTGTCTATCCTGGATCTTACTTTTAGCGGACCTTGAATGCCTTGTAGCAGAGGTATGCACAAAATATAATATAAGCAGGAAGCTTTGAGGAAGCAGGAAGTTTTGAGGCACATGGTAGGAACTTGAGAAACCTAGCTGGGAAGGACAAGTCTGAAGTGTCCTAGGCACAAACCCTGTGTTTTACCAAGGAAGTTACGTTTGTAGGAGACCCTAGACATCCTGTGACACAGTGGTGCTTGGAGTTTGCTCAAGGCCCTTGTCTGCAGACCCTGTGCTTCCTCCTCCCTCCCCACTGGGATGCTTGTATTTTACACTAGGTCCTAAGCACGTGGGAATCCCAGTGCACTGGCCCAGTCTGGGTGACCCTCATTACATTCATTTGAGGAGACCATGATGTAAGGAAGAAGACCCTGGCCTTGAGACAGGGAGACAGGTTCCATTGCCAGCATGGCCAGTGTATTGTGGCTCTGAGGCCCCTAACTCTTGCTTTGAGGCACCTCTTCCTCAAAGTGAAGGTTTCCCTCTTGTAATGAAAAAAGAAGAGAAGGAATATAAAGTTCCTTGAAAACGTCTTTAAAGTACTTTATATATCTTTTCCTTGAATAAAGGAGGGAAAAGTCATTAGGAGCATGCTTTGTCCCATGACCTGTGCGAGGGGCTGTTGTGTAATTTTAACCCTCGGGCTAGTTGTCAGGGCTGTTGAGGATGAGCCAGATATCAGAGAAGTGAAGTGAACTGCTCCAGGCCACACAGACTACAGGTGCATACAAGCCCAGTGTGACCATCAAGCCTGACCGCCTCCTAAGTAGGGGCTAGGGCTTATCTGTGAACCAGTCATCCTTGGTGGCTTGCCGTGTGCCACCATCCTGGGCACTGGGGATAAGCAAAGAAGCAAAACCAAAGTCCCGTCACAGGTCTGCACAGAGCTTGCTTTCTCTTGACAAAATAGATGCGTGACACAGAACAGATGGGCAAAGGCAGGTTTAGGGGACACTGTCGTGGGTCTGAGGGTGGGATAAGTGTGCAAGGGAATGAGTAGGCATGGTGCGAGAGACCTGTGGGAGGAGGGGACCTGAGTGACCAGAAGGAGCCACCACAGAGTCTGCAGGAATCTGCAGAAAGTGGCCCCAGAGGTGGGGACCCTGCCTGTAACAGTCTGCCATGGGCTCTGGCTGCCTCTGCAGTAACTTCTCCCCTTCTCCTTATGCCCTGCAGCTCCCAGGAGACTTTTTTTTTTTTTTTTCAAGATATGTCAGTAGGTTTTAACAAAGGGAAGCTCCAGTGCAGACTTCCTACAGGAGCAGAGCATCACAGTCCCCACAGGAAGCCCACTAGATGCTCGTATCCTTAGTGGCCCTGTCCTTCGGCTTCTAGAGTGTTCTGGAAACTTCAGGCTGCAAGGAGTTTCCAGGAATAGACTGGCCTAGGCCTTATAGCCACCGGCCACATCCAAGATTTGACTTGTGTGTGTGTGTTGGGGGGGTGGGGAGCTCACTACTGTTGAGCTACGTCCCCAGCCCTGTGACTTCTATTTTAAAGCCTTAGAACATCTCACCAGAAGTAACAGATGTGCAGAATGTGACCATGTACAGAGTTCCAAGAGAAAAGGCTTCCTGAGTCACGAGTCACGTTCCTAGAAGGAGGATTGTGCACATTTCCTGAGGCGCTTGTGACCCACACAAAGTGGCAGTTTGGATATTTCCTTTTTGGGAGATTCCATTTTATTTTATTTTATTATTTTTTATTTTTTTTGAGAGTCTCGCTCTGCAGCCCACGCTGCTCCTGAACTCACTGTGGAGCCCAGGCTGGCCTTGGACTCACAGCAATCCTCCTGCCTCAGCCTCCCGAGTGCTGGGATTACAGGTGTGAGCCACCATGCCAGGCTTCAGTCCCTCATTGTTGTCTTGAATGGTGTTAAACAAAACAAAACAAAACAAAAAAACAAAAAACTTTTTGAAGTAAGTTATTTCCAAAAAAGTAAGTTATTTCCAAAAAAGTTACTTAGGATTAAGGAAACTCTCGTACATAGGAGACCCCAGGGTCGAGACAGCTCTGTCACCACAGACCCTTATTTATGCTGTACAGGCTCAAGGAGCCTATAGGGAAAGAGAAGATGACTTCTGTGACACCCCAGAGCAGGCATCCCAGCCCTCTACATCTGGGGAGCCTCCCTGAGGTGCAGTCTGTGTGGGACCCCGGATGCCGCCGACCGGACCGCAGCGGGCAGCAGGACCCCAGCGTCAGTGTGGGTGCTCCTGGTGCCTGCTGACTCTAGAGCTGCCGTGGCCGGAGGCCCCTCTGCCCTCTGGTGACAGGCTCAGGCATGTTGGTGTGCAGAGTGCTCGTGGCTGGAGCCCTGGTCAGGCCATCCTCAGCAGTCCTGGGGTTGGGTGGAGGCCTTCTGGGGGAGTGTGTGTACACCCTGATTTCATTCCAGGGACCCCATCCCTCTGCTGTGTGCTGCTGGCAGCACCTGCTTCGATGAATATGGTCATCCCCACCACACACTGCTGTGTACACCCTGCCTTGTGCTCGGACAGACTCCAAAAGATCTCCCTCTTTCCGGCTCACCTGCCTGGTTGACTGGGCGTCCTTCCTGTTTGCTCCTAGGATGGGCTGGAGTATGGGAAGGCTGGGGATGTTAGTGTCGAGGCTCACATGGCAGAAGCTGGGTCCTGAGAAGTCGGTAGGCCTGGCCTATTGTGTATGTGCATGGCTTCTTTTCTGCCTCTGGTGGCTCTGCCCCAGGTCAGTCCTTTCTTTCAACTCCATGACTTCCTGAGTGCCTTTGCTGCTAGGGCTGGGTGGGCCTTGGAGACACAGCAGGGAGGAAGCAGTACCTGCCTTCCAAGTGTTCCAGCTGATGATGGAGGAGATACATCCTTCGGCAGACAGTGGCAGGATGGTGTGTAAAAGCGTGGGGCGGAGCGGGGGCTGCTGTGGACATGGGTCACGGAGGTGTGAGCCCAGAAGCCTGACAGGTGGCTGAAGTGTGAGGGGTGAGAGGGGATGTTGGTGTTGGTATGGATGCAAGGAAGGTGGGCCTGGAGGGGGAAGGGAGACCCTTTCCCCCCAGGGAAGTGAGTCCCAGACCAGCAGAGCTCATGACCCAGTTTGGAGAAACCCATGTGTCACAGTGACGGTTAGGTCCATTTCAGAGGTTTTCGCTGGAGGCTGAATTTTTTCCTGAGTCTTTAGTTCTTAAACTGTAACGAGAGGCGATACTCACGGATGTGTTTTGGAGGAATGACAGCGCCTGGCCTGTCTGTCATCTTGCCCTTCTCAGAGGCCACACCTGCCTGGCCCTGGGCATCCATGGGCTGGTCCTGGCTTGTCCCTACCATGCAGTGCCATCGTGGTCACTGGCCTCCAGTGCCAGTGTAGTGCTGGCTTATGGAAGGAGTAAAACTCACTTTTCTTCCAGTGTATTTTTTGGGCACTTCCATTTTCTCTAAATGAGACACACTTCTGTTTATGAAACAAGAACCTTCTGAATTTGAGCAGTGTGGAGCCAACAGCTCCCTCCCTGCATGGAAGCTCTGTTTTGGATGAAAATGTGTTCAGCGTGCATCTCAGAGCTTTAGAGCTGCTGTCTTAGTGAAATTTTAAATTTTAGTTTAAAAAATATCTAATATCCTTTCTGGGAAAAGATGGGGCTATCAGTATGTAAATGAGCTGAGGGCTTTTAGGGTGGGGATTTGAACTGCAGAAAAAGACCTGAGTGCAAGAAGAAAGATTTGTAGTTTTGGAACCTGGCTTTATTGCAATTCTTTCTGCTTTAAAATCAGAATGATATCAAAGGTGAAGCTGAGAAAGATTGTGCCTGGGTCAGGGACACGGTGTGATTGAGGTGATGTCACAGGCCAGGAAATGGGAGACAGGGCAGTGTTTCTCAGCCCCGACTGCTCATCAGTGTCTCTGGAGTGTTGGTATACCTGGTCTGCCCTCCTGCTGCCTATGGGAGGTAACATCCTCTACCAGTCCTGCCACCAGCGTGGCTCTACCTGCTCAACTCAAAACCCTCCCCCAAGCAGGCTCATGTTCTCTGGGGTTTGTGGGATTTCCTTGGCTTGGTGGCATCAGCCTGATGGATTCATGCCCTGGACTTGGGGTCCAAGAGTTAGCTGTGGGGACTTAGTTGAGCCTCCTACCACTCGTCACCTGCCAAGCTCCTTGCTGGCCTCCAAGCCGTGATGGCACATGAGAAGGACCGTGGGGCCTTTAGAACAGCTGCACTGAGGGTCCTACTCAGTTGGGGCCAATTGGGAGCATTGAGGGAACTCGAACCCCAAGGCCTGGGCTCTTGGGAGAATGGTCTAGAAACAGGTCAGCTTGCGGGGGGACTGGGGCAGGGTGGGGCTGTGGCACAGATGGGACTTGCAAGCCCATGTGCCTGCAGCTAGCATTCCTAGAGACAGGCCCAAGCCAGGAGTGCCAGTCAGGAAAGGGGTGCAACCCGACAGACTCAGGATACTCAGGAACTGGAGGCAGTGTGACTCTGTGGCCAGCTTGGGATTCGCCTGGTCTCTCTTGCCTCTGCTCCTTCCAGGCATCCACAGACTGGGTCCTCTTCTCTGGTCCCACTTTCTATCCACAGAAATGAGGTGGACAAAGACCAGTACCAGGCAGAGCCAGGGCTGGAGCTTGGAGGCACATTGGTACCCCTCTCAGCTCACAGGATGAACAGGCTGTTTGGCTTGGCAGCCACCCAGCAGTGAGGGTGCCTCTTGAATTCACGTTCCTGCTGTGTGTGCCTACAAGGGAAATGAACACACACGTTTTATTTTAGAATATGTACCGACTGATGAAAGAAACACTGTCCTGTACAGAGGGCCACCAGGTATGCGCCAAACCTGTGTTCTTCTCGTACATCTCTGGATCTTAATGTTTGGTGGCAAGTTAGTTCCCTGATGCTCTGCATCACAGGTCTTTTCTTCTTGGGGAGCCACCCTAAGGGGTAACAACTATCAGCACTGCACACACTACAGAGCCTGTCCTATCTGTCCCATTTGTCCCCGTGGCATGGCTGAGCAGGGCTTGCCAGGAGGACAAGGTGATGCCATGGTGCTGGGCTCTTTCCCCAGCCCAGGCTTGCTGCTGCCAGGCAGTGTTTAACAGTGTCCTTGCTTGAGGCAAGCCTGTGGCTGTAGGGCAGCCAGCCCTAGTTCAGGGGTGATGGCACTGTCAGGTGGCGGCCCATGTGTTTGGAGTCCCACCTTCACAGGCAGCTTCTCCCTTGGCCTTCCATAAGTCCTGAGGAGTCCCGGTAGCTGCTTTGTTATACAGGAAGTGTAGAACACAGGCCTGACCTGGTCGGTCAGTGGTCCCAGCTCGTAGCACCCTGTGCTTGGTGGCAGGCAGATTCCCAAGGATATAGGGCCTGCAGGAGGTTCCTGGGCCCTGGGCCAGACTGGTTTGGGGGCCCAACATAGTCTCTGTGATTTAATTTGACTCACTGGACTCAAGCAACTTTTTAGATGACCAAGTGTTTCCTAAGGGGCTCAGACCCTACTGATACTGCTCACTCCGATGGTAGAGGCCATCATGGAAACAGAGGTGCAGGGGTGGGGCAGAGGACTCCCCAATGACCTGTGGAGTGAGCAGCTGGGGTTGCCTAGGCCTAAGAGTTCAAGAGGTTCTTAGATATTGGAACCAGCCATCGAAGGAGTATGGGGGTGACTGCGACAAGCATGGACACACACTTTCCCTGCTTATCAATCTGTTCAGGAGCCCTTGCTAAGAGGTTAAGGAGCTCGCCCAGCAAGTACTAAGTCAAGTGCTAAGTACCCAAGTTCATTTCCCCAGCACCCCGTAAGCCAGGTGTGGTGGTGCACATCTGTAATCTCAGCACTCAGGAGGCTGAGGCAGGAGGATTGCCGTGAGTCCAAGGCCAGCCAGGGCTCCATAGTGAGTTCAGGACCAGTCTGGGCTACAGAGCAAGATTCTCTCAAAAAAAAAGAAAGAAAGAAAAAGAAAGAGAAACCCTTGCTGAGCATTCCCAAGGCTCAGCTCTAGAGATCACCTGCGATCACTGCAAGGACACCTTATCAGGCATGATGGTGGTGGGGCATCAGGGTGGCCTACCAGCTATGATGATGTACAGAACTGTTGGGAAGGGGTGTGGTGTAATCAGAGCTGGGAAATTAACGCTGAAACTTACCTCCTTTTCTGTCTACAAAACCATCAGATAAAAAAAGCTAAAATTAAGCTGGGCCTGGTGGCACAGACTTGGAATCGCAGTACCCTATGGCGCTAAGGCAGCAGGACCACAAATTTGTACCCAGGCTGGGTGACTTAGTAAGGTTCAAAAATGAAGAAATGGGCTGGGGATGTAGCACAGTGGAAAGGCCCTGGGCTCCATCCCTAGCGACACATACACAGACACACACACACCATAAAATCAACTTTCCTATATTTTCCACTGAACCCAGAATCCATGATACTCCTGCTGTACCAACATTTTCTTTTGTTGTGGCCAGAAACTAAGAAATTCTTCAAGCTGGGCACAATCACACTTGCCTGTAATCCCAACTACTTGAGAGGCTGAAGCAGGAGGATCACAAGTTTGAAGCCACCCTGGACAATGTAGTGAGACCTTGCCTGAAAATAAAATTTGAAAAGCAAGGGGAGCTCCACACTAGAGCATGACCTTTATGTGTGAAACCCTGAGTTCAATTCCAGTATCAGGGAGGAAAAAATTTCTCAGCTTCTTTCCTCTTCCTGCTTCTCAACTTCAGTCTTGTGCAGAGAAACCTTGTGGGAGGGCTCTGTCCTTACAAGCAGGACCTCAGGAATTAAGATGGGCAGGTTATGGAGCTAGCGCCAGGGGGGCAGGAGGAGCCAGACCAGGAAACAAGCCCTGCCAGAAAAGGTCCACTGAGGCCAGTGAACGTGGAACTGCAGGAGTTAGCACCCATTAGCTGCATGGACTGGGGTCCCGTCCACTTCAAAGATCAGAGCCCTCAGTCATCAACAACCATGAGAAGAGGCGGAGTGGATATCCCCAGCCAGGGCTCCTTTTGTCAGGTGGCCATGGGTTCTACAGTCCCAGCGGTTATGGAAGTGACTGAGGACCAGGACATCCAGGCAAGTGCACAGGATTTGGGGGATGGGAACAGACTCACGATGCCCAAGAAGCCCTCTGTGTCAGTGCTGGCCTTGTGTAGGAGGACAGATCTCCTATCTGCCCCCTTCTGGCTTTAGTTTCTCATGAGACGTGAGACCCAGTACCGGCCACTCCTCGCTCCCCAGCAGGTGGATTTGGTCAAGAGGAACATGTGACATCCAGAAAAAGTAAATCTGTGATGCACGTGTAAGCCACGCTGGGAATGCTGCATCAGCCCACCGCGTTTCCAGGACTCCTAGAACATCCCACACAGGGCTTTTAGGTTGCACACTCCTGTTTGGTGGGACCTGGGAGTTGTGCAGTCAGGGAGCCCCTCAGAGCACCCGGTGGCAAGGGCTCAAAAAGCAGCAACTGAACAAAAGTATGGCTGAGGTGTGTCCTGACCTGCAGGAGGAAGGGGTGGCCCTGTGTGAGGCAGCAGGAGGAATAGTTGCCCTTCCCCGCCGTCTTCCAGGCCTGGGGATATGCTCTTGGAAGCGCCTTGCTTATTTGTGGTTTGTGGGGACCTGAATATCCTATTCAGGTCAGAGCTCAGCTGGATGCCTCTCCGGGCACTGGGCTTCACCACCCACCTGGCCTGTCCCCTTTTCCTGAAGTCATGTTTTCACCACTGTCCTTTTCTCTCCTCCTTGGGGTGCAGATCCTGGCCAATGTCTTCCTCTACCTGTGCGCCATCATTGTGGGCATCATGTCCTACTACATGGCCGACCGCAAGCACCGCAAGGCCTTCCTGGAAGCCCGCCAGTCCCTGGAGGTGAAGATGAACCTGGAGGAGCAGAGCCAGCAGCAGGTGGGGCTCGGGGCTTGGGGTCCTTGTGGGTGGGGCCCGCCTTGGATGGAGACTGGGCTGAGAGCAGTCAGGGCAGCACACTTGGGCTCCAAGGGCCTGGTTTCTCAGCAGGGATCAAGTGTTTGCTTCCCTGCTCAGTCCGGGCTGCTGGCTTTCAGAGGGCTGCTTCTGAATTGCTGGGGTGTCACACTGCCAGGATTCCCCTCCGCTTGACCTCAGTTTCCCCTCTTCCTCTTTCTGTTTTTTTCTACAATGTAAAACTTTTCAAAGAAATACATTGCCCAAGCAGCCAGCGGAGGCACACTGTACTCCACGTTTCTTTCTGCAAGTGAGGAGCTTTGGTGGGTTTCTTTTGGATTCTTTTTCTCGCTTTGTGTTATTTCTCCCATTTCCCACCCCTCTTGCAGATGGGCTTTGTTGGCCTACTGTGTGCTAGTCAGGACTGGGACCTCTGCATGGCAGGAGTACCTGGGCCCACCTGCCTCCCCGTGGGAGCCATTCTCCCTCCTTACTTTTATCCTACATCACTCAGGAAGAAGGAAAACCGGCCCAGTTCCCGGGGCCCCCGCTGTTGACCTTTTTCTATCTGGAGAAGGGCCTGGCTGTTCTTGCCCTGTGTTTACTGGCTGTGCTCCAGCCTAATCCACCACACAGTTGTCCTCCCAGGCTTCATGTGACTCAACCTTGTAAGTGGGTTCTGGTCTGGATTCATCTGAAATGCTTTTTAAAGGTCTCCCAAAAATTACAACCACCAACTTCCTGTTATCCATAGGTTTATCTCCCCTTCTTGAAACTATGAGTCCCTGCTCTGGGAACCATGCCGTTTTGCGTTGGGAGGTTCTGTGTGCTCTGGAGTTACTGAAATCATTTTCATAAACCCTGCCATGAGGCGATGGAGCTTTACCTTGGGGTGCTGCTCTGGAGCCCTCAGCTTGGATTGAGCCCCATTGTTGGACCTCGTGTGTTAGTCAGCTTTCTGTTACTGTGACTAAATACCTAAGAAAAGCAGTTTAGAGAAGGAAAGGTTTATTCGACTCACAGTTCCGGGGGTTCCAGTCCATAGTCCGCTGGCTGTATGGCTTTAGGCCTGTAGTAAGGCAGAAACATCGTGGTAGAAGCACTTGGCACAGGGAAGCTGCTTAATTCATGGCAGTCCGGAAGCACTGTATGCAAAGGCCTTATGAAAGCAGTCAGGGTAGATTGTTTAAGTAGTTTAATGCCATAGAAGGCCTCAGTAACCACGGTGAACAGGGATCAGGAGACAGGAACAGATACGACAACCACTAATCCTAGACGTCTGTCACGAAATGGCCAGAAAATTCTCTGCCTTCTGAAAGCTCTGCAGAGGTCCCAGTCCTGCCTTCAGCACACAGTAGGTCCACAAAGCCAGTCTGCAAGAGTGGTGGGAGATGGGAGAAATGAAATAACACACAGCAAGAAAAAAGAATCCAAAAAAAAAAAAAAAAAAAAAGCTCACAGAGGGAAAGAGGGAAAGGCCATAGAGAAAGGAGCCGCGGACAAGACATACGCTTCAAAGACAAGCTCCCAGCAACCGACGTCTTCCAACTAGGCCCAGCCTCCCAGTAACTCGTTCACCTCTGAACTTATCTGTGGGTTAATCCCTCACGATCCAATCACTTCTCTAGCCGTAGCCCCCCTCCCCCTGCCCTGAACATGGCCATACTGGGAATCAAGCCCTGAAGACAAAAGTCTCTAGGGACACTCGCTGTTTAAACAGTAGTAGGCCTCACTCACATTTCTCTGGACTAGGGATGTGGAGGGCCTCAGCCATAGTCCGTACATAGCCTGCACGATCATTTGGTCCAGCCCATCCAGGGCATCCATCACATTAGGGATGAGTTAACTAGATGTTTTACCAAATACAGCAGGCTGTTTTTTAAGTTAATAACCTTGCGTGGGCCACAAAATAGCCCTTGCAGAAAATGTTCTCCATCCCTGCCCTAGACGGTGGCATTTGAAGGTGCGCAGTTATTCAGCGGAGGGGTCCCAGTTTCTTCTCTCTTGGGGATGTTTTTTCTTTATCAGTGAGATCTAGAAGCTTCTGAGCTGAGCCTTGCGATCCCCTGTTTCAGAAGGCAGAGACCTTTGTGACAGACACCTAGGACTAGTGGTTGTCTTACCTGTTGCTGTCTCCTGAGCCCTGTTCACCATAGTTCCTGAGACCTTCTATGGCGTTAAACTACTTAATATACCCTGACTGCTTTCATAACGGCCCTTGCGTACATCTGATCTCTTACACCGTGGTGGCACGCCTGTGGTTTCCGTGCATTTAAAAAATTCCCCTACCTCCTGACCCAGCTAGGCCAGGGTTCTTTGGCCTATAGAGCCTCACTTTCCTTAACTGCGAGGAGGAGGCACTGCCGTTTGCCCTGCATGGTTTCTTGAGGGTCAGATGGGAGGCTTGTCGGAAGTGCTTTCTAGTCTGCAGAGCTCGAATGCTCTCACAGGCTGGCCGCATTGCAGAAGCCTGTGGGGCCCGCTTTGTAATGCTCAAATGCCTTAGCTGAATTCTGGAAGGTACATATTTGTATATTCACAAGGTCGGCGAAGACAGCCAGTGAGGTGAACACTGGAGCAGGTGTACTAACGCACATCCCCGGGCATACAGCAGGTGCTATAGGTGTCCGTGGAGTGGAATGAATTTGGCTGACCTGGTTGTACCCTGAGTGTAGTTTGTGCTAGTTGCCGGCCTCAGTTTCTCTCTGTGTAAAGACTTCTTTTAGAGATTGCTTCAGGGCTGTGCGTGAACCTCTGTGGGACTGCTTAGTTTGGTTACCTTGGAAAGATTGGGATTCTGCGGACTGTCCACCTGTTCCAGTATGCCTGTTTCCTTACAGCTTTTGTGCCTCTAGTCATGAGAGAGCTCTGATTGCCATTTTACCTTCCCATGTCCTTGGCAGGCTTTAGTGTCATGCTAGTACCAGACTTATGAGGTAACTTGAGAAGTATGTCACCTTTCTAATCCCGGGAAAACAAGGGGTGATTTAGGTTATGCCTCAAATGTTTAGAAGAAATCCCTAGTGCAAGTCCCATGGGCCTAGGGTGTGGGAAGAGTCCGTTTTTCTGTTGTGGATAAAATGTGGTTCAGATTTTATATTTCTCTTTGAATAAATTTTGGAGAGATTCTCCTCTCTGCCCCCTGTAAGACTTAATTTCATCTAAATTTTCAAAATTTTGGCACAATGTTCAAAATACTTTAAAAATCTTGTCTGAGCGATTTGCTAATTTATGCTGTTAGTTTATTTTTTCTTGATATGTCCTTCTGTTTTTTTTTTTATAAGTGTCAGCGCTTTGATGAGTTGCCTTAGATATTGGCTGCTTTGTTTGTACATTTCCTGTCTATAAGTTATTTATTCTTTTTTCCCACTATTTTTGTTAATATACATATGTAATATATAGTGTTTACAATGAATTTGGGTATTTCGTGCACATATGTATCATATCAACTTTATAATCCCTTCCCATTTTTGACCTTCCCAAATCCTCCCTGTCCCTTCCCCCAACTCTGGCTATCACTTCATGTGGTTCTATAGGATGTCTGTGTTCTAGGTTTTCTAAGTGAGAGAAACTACAGTACTTAACATATTAATCTTTCGCACCTAAATCATTTCACTTAAGTAACCACTCTAACTCACCTTCCTATTCCTCGAATGGGTCGCAGTAGTTATATCTTGATGCCTCTTCTCTGAATCCAACCAATCCCTATATTGGGATATTTACCAAAAGTTTTTTTTTCTGTATTTTGCTATATCTTTGTAGCTTTTCTTAAACCTGGCTTTACCCACCAGTTCGCATTAGAAATTAACTACAAGCATGAAGTTTAAAACACTAGTAAATTTGGGAAAGAAGAAAAAAGTTAAATTTCAAACGCCTTAGCTGAATACTGGGAGGTACATATTTGTATATTCACAGGGTTATCTTTACATCAATCAGTTTTCTTAGGATAAATTTTCATCAGTGACCTAATAAGTGAATTGCTACCATCAAACAAGGTTAAAACTATATCACATTGCTACATTAAATGAATTTAAATCTATACCACATATATATACTTAAAAGTAACAAATATGAAGGTAAATTTAGTTATTTCAGAATTTTTTTAACATTCATAACTTATTTACTCATATTTCACTGATTACTAACATTCTGCTAGACTTGGTTTATAATTTTATATGTCTATCCATCCATATATTCATGCATTTGTATTCTTAAGAAATTTATGTCAATTCCCCATGTTGCATTATTAATTAGAAATTATTCTATTTTGCACACTACTATACTATTACTAATAATAATGTTGTGGGGAGATTTCACAGATTTTATAGAAGAACTGGTACTGTTTTAAAAGTATATCAATCAGATGATTTAATTACCAATCTGTTTTTTATTTATTACATTTTCTGTTTAGATGTTACCTTTCCTCCAAGCTGTTTTGGTGCTGCTTATGTTTTTGCCTCTCAAAGAGGATAAACTCACATTCAATATAAAAAAAGTGAATTGCTTCATTCAGCAAGCTTAAGACTTTATCAGTTTGCTACATTAAATGGACTTAAATGTGTATCACGTCAGTATACTACAGTTAAAGCAAGAGATAAATAGCTATGCTGAGTTATTTCAGATTTTTTTGACTTTCATACATTGATTACTCATATTTCACTAATAATTAGCATTTTGCCATGTCTGGTTTTTCCTTTTACCTGTCAATTCGTGCCTGATTTCTTGCATAGCCTTACTTTTTTCTCAGCTCATTTTCCTCTAGCTGTTGTCACTTTTTCTCTGGGGTCATTGGTGTTTCTGGCATCCCTTTCACTTTCTAACTTTCCTTTTAGTATTCTCTGCAATACTGACTGGCTTAGTGGCTGCAAATTGCTTTAAGCTTTCTATATCATGTAAAGTTTTAACTTCTCCTTTTAAATTAAAAGATAATTTTGCCGGATATAGCAGTCTTGGTTGGCATTTATGTCCTTTTAATGCTTGGATGACATTGCTCCATGATCTCCTGGCTTTTAGAGTCTGGGTTGAGAAGGCTGCAGTTAATCCTGATGGGCTTATCTTTGTAGGTCACCTTCTGTTTTTCTCTTAAGGCTTTTAGTTATTTTCTCTTTGTGTTGGGTTTCTAGCATTTTAATTATGATGTATCGTGATGAGGATCTCTTCTGATCAAAGTTGTTTGGTGTTCTATATGCCTGCAGTAGTTCCATGTTCATTTCTCTTCTTAGATTTGGGAAATTTTCATCCGTAATTTCATTAAACATGACCTGTAAGCCTTTTTTTTTTTTTTTTTTTGTCCTCCGTCTTCTCCTGGACTCCCATAATTCTGAGGTTGTTTCTGTTTGAATCATCTATCAGCCATTGTAATAATTCGCTTTCTTTATTTACTTTGTGTTCTTTATGGCCTGTATGTTGCAGCTCAGTCACTTTATTTTCTAGGTCTGACATTCTATTCTGAAGATGTTTAAAGTGGTTTCTTATTATTTCCTGGGTGTTTTTCACTGCCCGAATATCTGCGTTCAATTTTTTTATATCTCTGTTGTGTTCTTCTCCAATTTTTTGTATTGCCTTCATTATCTTCTGGTATTTTCTTTTATGGTATATTTCTTCTATGGTCTCTTTTTGCTTTTCAAGGCTTGCTTTTAGCTTAGCTACATATTGGTGTAGTTCTTGCACTGTCTGTTTTATTTCCTGCTTTAATTCAATGAATATCTGGGCCCAGCAGTTACCATCATTTTTGCCATTTTCATCTTTGGATTCTGCAATTTCAGTATCCCTGGTATCATCTTCTGGGGTGTCAGGTATTTTTGTAGGCTATTTGTGACCACATTTCCCCATGGTTCTGCTATCTCTGGCTGTCTCTGGTGCACAGGAAGAAAGGGTTTGGTGAAGGCCCAGTCCTAGATGCCTCTGGAATCCTCTGGCCCAAGGGACAGACAGGGTGATGGAATTCCCAGTCCTAGATGCCTCTGGAAGCCTCTGGGGCTCAGGATTGACAGGGTGATGTAATTCCCTCAGAGCCACTGGAAGCCTCTGGCTCACGGGATGAATGGGTGATGGATTTCCTGGTCCTAGATGCCTCTGGTGTGCAGGGCAGTGGTGAACCAGAAGCCCCTGGCGCGTACTGGAGGAATGGGGCAATGATCCCCCTATTGAGGTGTCTTGTTCCCTACGGTCCGCTCAGCAAAGCTCTCCGTCTGTCCTGGCTTTCCTCCTCCAGAGCGGGGCTCTCCACCCTTGGAGCAGATGTGCCCCTGAGCCATTCAGGGGATCAGCAGCCTTTTTCTCCTCTTTTCTCCTCTCTTGCCACTTGTGCCATTTTCTTCCAGGGCCCTGGTTAAGGGTGACCCCAAAGCCCTGATGTGCTCTTCTGAGCTTTCTTTTACTCTAAAGGGTTCAGTGTTGGGCATTTTTTCCCCCTTCTTTTTAAAATGACTCCTGCTGACGTTACTGCCTGTGGTGGCTGCCGAGCCCTGTCTCTGATCTGTAATCCCAGGGCCTTTTCTAGGGGGAGCACACACTGCGTTTGTAGTACACACACCTGCGAGTTGGTGTTTTGGAGGCTGGGGCCGCCAGCTGCCAACAATTCCCACTTCTCTGGATCCACGCTGACCTCAGGCTGAGGTTTTGGCTCCAGACCTTCCTCCATCTGTGGTCTGTGGATGTCGGCAGCTTGGGGCCATGCCAAGTCGGCTGCTTTTTTCCTCCTCTTCCGATGTGACTTCAGGATTTCTGACCCTCCTGCAGCCTCCTGTCCATTGTTGGGGTGCTCTGTCCTCTCCCAGCTCTGTCAGATGTCCCAGCCCACGTGAGCTTTTCTCCATCTGCAGCTGCCTGCAGTGGCTTCCTGTGCTGCTGGGATTTTTTTTTTTCTCTGCTTTCAGTGATTCTTCGGAATTTCTGACCTTCCCCTGGCCTCCTTTCCATTGTTGGGGTGCTCCTCTCTTTCCTAGATACACTGAACACACTTTTTCTCATGAAATTATTGACTTTTTAAGTGGGTCAATGAGAAACATTGTACAGTACTGTTACTCAGCTGCCATTTTAGCTGGAAGTCCCAATTTATTCTTTTGACTGGGTCATATTCTTGTATTTTCTTTAGGTTTACTATGTCCTTTTTATCTTCTTTGTATAGAATATAAGGGGTTGACGGTGTGGCTAAGTAGTTAGAGCACTTGCCCAACATGTAAAAGGCCCTGGGTTCGATGCTCCAGCACTACATAAACCGGGCATGGTGGTGCATGTCTGCAATCCCAGCACTAGGGAGGCTAAGGCAGGAGAGATTGTTTTGAGTTCGAGGCCAGCCTGGGATTCTAGTGAGTTTAGTACCAGCCTGAACTACAGAGTGAAACCCTGTCTCAATAAAACAAACACTTACACATATGAAATAGAGTGTAAGCAGTTTTCAGCTTTTCTTTTCTAAAACTGGTGGTTAATGCAATAGATTTTCCTCATTATTTTGCTTAAGCTTAGAGAAATTCTTATATGTCTACTTTCATTGTTGTTTAGTTTATTTTCTAATTTTCATTGAAATACATTCAGTCCATGCAATTAGAAATGCATTGATTATTTTCTGAACTTTTGGGGATTTGTTATGTTTTGTTACTGATTTTTAGGTTATTTCTACTGTTGTCAGAGAGCATGCATGTGGTCAATTTGGATACACCTGAGAATAATGTGCGTTCGGTAAAATATACATAAATATCTTTGAAAAATAATATCAGTATATATCACATCACATTTGCATCTACCTAAAATTAATACTTATCTTTTTTATTATAATGCAAAGACCTTGCAAAATCTTAGCTTTATTTGTCTCTTGCATTCTTCTTTCTGGCTAATGTTGTAATGTGTTAATTCAATATGTATTCAAAGTCCCACAAGGTGCTACTATACTTGCCTTGTCGAGCTAATATTCATTACTTACATTCGCTTGTAGTTCAGCTCTCAATTGCTGTTCATTCCTTCTTTATTTCTGTGCTTCATCTTAGTTCCCATTAGTGTTATTTTTCACACAGGTCTGTTAATGGTAAAGCCTCTTTATTTCAAGTTGTATCTTTTTCTTTTCTCTTTTTTTTTTTTCAGACAGGGTCTCACTCTGTAGCCCAGGCTGTTCCTGAACTCACTGGTGTAGCCTAAGCTGGCCTTGGACTCAGGGCAATCTGCCTTTCTCAACCTCCCAAGTGGTGGGATTACAAGCGTGCGCCACCACACCCAGCTTTATGTGATGCTGGGGAATCGAACTCTGGGTCTTGGGTTACAAGGCAAGCACTTTAACTATTGTGCCATTCCTTGGGCCCCCTAACCCCTGTCTTTGAGGCAGAGTCTTGTTCTGTACTCCAGGCTGGCCCTGAACTCACTATATAGCCCAAACTGGCCTTAAGCTATGTATCCCAAGATGCCCTTGAATACCCAGCAGTCTTCCTGGCTCAGCCTCCAAGTGCTGGGATTACAGGTGTGTGCCCCCATGCCTGATGTATGTGGTGCTGTGGAATTGAACCCACGGCCTTGCACTTGCTAGGCAAGCACTCACTTTCATTTTTGAAAGACACCTGTCTTAGACTGCACTGTGCTGCTACAACATGCACTCGAACCCAGGTACCTTGTGAAGAACAGGAATGTGTTCTTATAGTTCCTATGGCTGGTGGCCAGGAAGCCCAAGATCAAGGTATTTTGTCTGCGGACGGTAGGAGGGGAGTGAGCTGAGGGCTGTGTGTAGAGCAGCCCTCCTCTCTGAAAGCCCTTCCTCTTAATCCTGTCATACCAGCCACACCTGAATTTTGGAGACGATACAGTCAAGTCAAAGCATTCCTTTCTGTGGATAAAGAATTCTTGGTTGATGTTTTTTTCCTCTTAGCCTTGTAAGGTGCCATTCCACTCAAGCACGTCCTGTCTCTCCTGTTGACGTGCCAGGTGTCAGATGTGCGCATGCTCCTGCTGCAGCAATGCTGCTTTTCTTCTGGCTGCTCTTATAACATTCTGTCTTGGGTTTTCTACAGCTGTACAGTGACACACCTAGGAGTTTCTTTGTAGTTATCCTTGGTGTTCAGACAGCTTCTTGAATGGGTGCCTTGCATTTTTCCGCCATTTTCTCCTCTTAGAACTCTAAATGTTCTTGGTAGGTATTTTTATTATAGTCCATAAACTGATCTCCTCTTCTCCTTCTGAGGCTTCCTCTTTTTCTTTCTGTGGTTCAGAGTGGATATTTCAGTGACCTAACTTCCATTTTACCATCTTGTTTTCCTCTGCTTTGTCATTTCAATCTTTGTCAAATCTTCTGCTTACTTATTAAATCCTTAATTTCAGCTGCCCTATTTTTTAAACCAGGGCTGGTGGCAAATACCTGAAATACCAGCATGCAGGACACTGAAGCAGGATTACTGTGAGTTCGAGGCCAGCCTGGGCTGTATAGTGAGTTCAGGATCAACCTGGGCAGCAGAGTGAGACCCTGCCTCAAAAATGAAGCACAACAACAAAAACTCACTATTGCTTATTTTTTTTTTTAAGTTCTCTCATCCAAGCACTAACCAGACCTGACCCTGCTTAGCTTTGGAGATCAGACACGAATGGACGTGTACAGAGTGGTATGGTAGTAGGCTTCAGTTCTAAAAGTTTTATTTAATCTTTAAAATTGGACATCAGTTCTCTGAGTCTCTAAGCTGCAGACTGTTCTGCCACTGGTGTGTTGGTACACACCTTTAATCCCAGCTCAGGACCAGTGTGGACTACAGAGTGAGACCTTGTCTCAAAAAAAGATGAATTTTGTATTAGTTTGAATTCTTTCAAAGACAGAATTTATAGATTTTATCACAGAAAGGTCTGTTAGGAAGGCTTACAAATCCAAGGGTAGAGATGGTCCAAGATGACTGCTCTACCGTGAAGTAGATCTCCGGTCTGGGACTGCCGGACAGCAGGTGAGCTGAGAGTCCGCTGTATATCTCAGGTGAAGACCGAAACCTGGAGATCGGTGACTGAAGGGCAGCAACAGACAGACAGGCACAAGTTGAGACTGGAGCAAATCTGTGCTGACCGTCTGTGGTGTGTAGCAAGTCAGAGTCCGTAGACAATCGCGAAATTGAGAGCTTTCCCAGAGGAAGAAACTGTAACAATTGACCTCCTTCTTCCCTTTTATACCATTGGAGTTCAGTTGGCCCTCCCACATCTTCTTTCATTGGCCAGCCCACAAATGACTCAAGCTTTAATCCAGACCAGTTCTTGATCCCCAATCCAGGGTGGTTGACAAATCCTAATCTTAATGGAGGTGTGGACATAATCCACACAAGTTGACATCCCTTCAATGGACACAGATTTATTAAACATATATTTTAAAGCCCCCTGTTCCCCCCTCTCTCCCTGACAGCCATACTACTTAGAATATCCTGGATCTGTGCTTCTTTATTGATTTCCGGTCCTGTCACCTGGCACCCTGGTGTTTTTTTATTCAACTCTGGCTATTATATATGGACAACAGTAGCAGCTGTGAGTGTCCTTTCAGGGGGATTTATTTTCCTGTGGCTAGTAGCTGACCTAAGGGCAGATCACTTTGTGTGAGGTTGATGTGATTTAAGGCCAGACCTGACTGTGAGTCGATCTGGGTTCTGCTTAGTCTTGGGAAATAGCTCTGCTGTGGTCCTAACTGAAAGGGGGGGTTCTCCTCTTGTGGGGCTGTTAGCCTGAAGCTGCTGAGCCGTCCTTTGTCTGGGGCCTCTTTGCTGTCACTTGGACTCTCTGCTTATTTGTTTTGTTTTGTTTTTAAGACAGGATCTTCCTTTTTAGTCCTGGCTACTCTAAAAAGCTCATGACAGTCCTCGTGCCTCAGCCTGAGAGGACAGGCATGCACCACCACTCCTGGCTAATTCTTGTGTGGTGCTGGGGAACTGAACCCAGGGCCATGCACATGTTCGGCAGGTGCTCCAGGCACTGAGCTGTGCCCCAACACTCCCTGCTTGGGTTCTTGGTCTCTTGTCCTGGGGCAGACTCAAAGGGAAGAGATGCAGGAAGTCAGGGTCACTCTTCCTTGGTTCCCTCTTCGCTTGATGTCTTCGTCTGCCTCAGGACCTTCCCTTATCAGCTCGTGTTTCTTAGGCCCCGGTGCTCCCTGTCTGCCTTTCAACCCTGTTCTCAAGGGTAGGGTAGCAGAGAACATTAGGCTCCTGCCTGTGTCTCTCTCTCCTCTGAGATCTGGACCCCTCAGATGTTAGCTGCTTTGCTTGTTTCCTGTTGCCTTTAAAGAGCTGGGATTTATTGTTGTTGTTGATGTTGTT
>PVKB01005683.1:0-87967 GCA_004027205.1 Ctenodactylus gundi
TCCTGCCAGTTCCCCAGTGAGTACCCTAACAAGAGACTGTGACCCAGATGGGCTCATTCCTACTCCGACCCTTGATCTTTGGACATAAGGTAAGTCCTACAACATACAAAAGGAGGAAGGATATGAAGTCCTGACAACCACAAGCAACTAGAACGAAAAGCACACACAACAGATCAAGAGACCCAACAAGGAGGCCCAAACACAAGGGTCCTGATCCAGGGTGCCTCTCTAGTCACACAGGCCTGAAATTCCCTTCCTTTTACCAATCATCACAAAATATTCCACTGGAGAGAGATTCCACATCAACAAATGCCAACTCAAGAATAGTTCCAGCCCATTCAGAAAGGAAGATCCTGTGTCTCCAAAGGCCTAAGACTGCCTTCCTCCACTGGGAGACAACCATACCAGTCTACGAAAAAAAATCCCAATTTCAACTAGTATCAACAGATGATAGCAAAGAGACAGGAGACCCAGGAACAAGTGATCAACCAAACTAAAATATTACCAGAAAGGCATGTGAAATGGAGCCGTCACTAGAGCCAGGACTTGAAAGTCAGGACTTGAGTGCTAAAACTACACTAGTGAAATTCTGCTGATACAAAAATTTAAACGAAATTCAGCTGCTCTAGCCTAACAAACAGGCAACATGTCCAAGACACAACTGAACGTCACCTGCTGTATCAAACACAAGGACAATCGCCACACCCGTGAGAAAAGCCATTCAGACCGAAGCTAAACCCTAAGGCTGGAATTCTGTGATCAGGACTTTAAAGTAGTTGCCATACAAATGCTCCAACAATCAATTATAAGTTGTTGAAAAGTAAAAACAGTTCGGTGAAGAAACAGATACTTTTTAAAAAGGAGCTAACAAATTATATAATTGAAAACTACAGTAACAGAAATAAAAGCTCACATGCTGAACATAATAGGATAGAGATAAACAGAGAACAGATTGGTGAATAGAGGACAGACTGGTGAACACAGTAGAACAGAATGTACCCCATCTGAGCAAAAGGAGGAAAAAGAGGCTGAGAAAATATACATAACATCAAAGGTTCTGTAGAAGACCAAAAGATACATGTGTGTATCATGAGAGTCCCAGAGAGAGAAGGAGAAAGAAAAGAGGGTTAAAAGAGTATCAAAAAAATATAATGGCTGAAAAGCTAAACTAATCTTGAGAAACATATATAATATATACAAATCTGAGAAGCAAACTTCTGGACTGGAGAGTTAGAAGTGGGGGGGGGGGGATTGTAATGAAGTTACAATATATATGTGCATAAAATTCTCAAACTTAATGTAACCATGGTATAAAAATGGGGGGAAAGAGCCAAAAAAGCTTCCCCCCTTCAAAAAAGCAGCAAACTTCCAAATCAGAAAACACAGATATTCATACCATGGTACAGTGTGATATCATAACTAAACCTCTGAAAACTAAAAGCAAAGAAAAAAAAAACCACTGAACACACCAAAGAGAAATGACAGATTATGTAAGTAAGAACACTAATTCCAACAATGGATTTCCTACCTAAAACCAGGGCAACAAAAAGTACAACATTTTTCAACAGCAAATTCTATATCCAGCAAAACTCTCTCTCTGAATCAATGAGCAAACAGAAACGCTCAGGGGAAACAAAACTAAACTCCTCTACTTCTGAAGAATTGATGAAGTTTAAGCAAGAAATTTTGTTTTCAACAAAGATTGAAAATTGTCTACAAAATGACCTCTAACCTCAGAGTTTATAATCTGAAGAGAGATGATACAAACAAACCAAAATTATTTTTAAGTCTTGGCAGTGATACTTAAGATCTACAGGGATGCTTCAGACGTTAGTATCAGTATTTTATGTTACCATAATCAGAGACCATTTCAAAGATAGGATATGACTTATATTGGCTTCTGAATAATATAGTACACTTAAACAAGCTGCTGAAAGAATGTGTCCTTTATGGAAAACCATACAAGCAAAACCAAAGAGATGTGAAGGCAGGAAGTATATTTACTAGGGAGTACTGGAATAAACTGATCAGGGGACAAAGGAGTCAATTCCTGGCTATCAGCCTGAAGAGAGAAATACTAAGGAAAACAGGAGATATGGATGTTAAGAACAGGAGGAGAAGCAGGGCAGAGTGGCTTGCACCTGAGACCCAGCTACCCAGGAAGCTAAAGCTAAGACTGGAGGATGACTGGAACCCGAAAGTTCAAAATAACGCTTGGCACTGTAATAAGACACACTCTCTCTCTCTCTCCCTCCCTCCCCCACCTCTCAGACACACACACACACACACACACACACACACACACACACACACACACACCCCCCCACAAGAAGAATGGAATGGGAATAATACAGTGCTACAAAGAGGACTATGTGCATATAATTCAATGGAAACAAAGCAGACTAACTCTTCCCTGGGAAATGCAGGGGAAGTTCCACAGGGCTGATGACAGATGGGCTGGACTTCTAAAGCTGAGACAGAGATGACAAACTGGAGATTTTTGGGTAGAGTATGTCAGAGCCTGAGAATAATTACCACCAGCCACACTCTGGCACATGCTGTAACAAGGGCAGTGGAAGGATGAAGAACCTCAAGGCAAGCTGGGGTCCAGGGTAAACTCTCACACATGGAAATTACATTTTAAACTTGAGGGTAATATGGAAGGATGAAAGAATTTTATGGAGAAGAGTGACACACACACACAAATTTAATTTTCACCAACCCTGAGGACACCTGTACAACCAAATAAGAGGAAAAGAGACATGAAGATATAAAATCAGTTAGAAGTCATTCAGTTCTTTGTTGAACAACAGTTTCAGCCAAATGATACAACTGCTTCCAGGTCAGATGCTTTAAAGACAAAGAGGATTTGCAGCACTGTCTCTCCTGACCCAGGAGTCGCCAGTGTAAGGAAAGAAGAAAAGGAAGGAAAGTGCACTCTGAAGGCATTTCGGAGGCAGAGGCACAAGGTTCTTTGAGAGAGAAGCCACGTCATGTGAGAGGAAGACAGGAATGAGGTTTCCACGTGAGACCAAGAACACTGCTGTGGGCAGTACTCTCACTGTGGAAAGAATAACACAAGTGGCGCGCAGCCAGGTGAGAGAATAAGTAGGAATTTAGGCATTTGCTTTCAGATCCATTCTGTCCTCACATCTTTAAAAAGAGCCCTCGGCAGCCTTTGCTACAAGCTTCAGGTGCCACCTTCTGCCTCACAGGGGGGAAATACAGCCAGAGCTATTTGCACTTTACCTCAAGACATGACACATACACGTGTGTCTCTCCTACATTAGGCAGGAATTACTATATATTCACCTTTTATTTTTGGTCTGCTTGGGTTTTTCTTTTTGCTTGTCTGTTGGTTAGGTTTTTGTAATTCTGAGAATTGAAACTAAAGAGTACTGAACTGCAATCCTGCACCACTCCCAACATTTTTTTGGAGGTAGGTTCTCACTGAGTTGTCCACTCTGGCCTCAAACTTGATGTCCTCCTGTCTCAGACCCTGTGTAGCTAGGATTACAAGCATAAGCCACCACACTGGCTTTGTTACTTCTGCTGCATGTCACCAAGTAGGGTTTTACTAAATAATAAATGGTTAAGAAATTATCTTGTGGGCACAAAATGCTAAACTTCATTGTAAACCTTAAATTTTGCACTTATACATATCAATAAAATGGGGGAAAAAGAAAAAGTAAAGAAGAAAAAAAGAAACTATCTTTTAACAAAATCGTTATAAACTTATTCTCAATCACATTCCTACATCATCTCCTACCAGAATAGAAATATGCGTAAACAGTCCCAAACAGCCTATTTCCATTTGAAGTGCGTAAGAAAATTAATCACATTTCCCTACAGCATGAACAATTATTTTTAAAATGCCAATCAAAAGAAAACAGATCTGAAGTCCCAGCCAGTTCTCCTTGAGTCACCTTGCATTCACTGAGCACCAACCAACTCTGTGCCAGGCACTATGACAGATGAGACACAGACCCTATGTTCAAAACATCAAATCCCAAAAGCCCTCTGGGGGAACTGCAGCACCAGAGAATGTTTCATATAAAGAAAAGCCCCTCTCCTCCAAAGGACCCATAAGGAAACCTTGCAGAACTCATCAGCCGGCTAACAGTAGAGCTACACCACAAGTGATGAAGTGCAATTCTGAACCGCAACTGAAATGAGACTTTCTTACAGAAAGTTTTCTAGTAAAATGAGGCTGAGGCAGTAGACAAGGATATGGGCAGGACCAAAGGAGACATGCAAGAATGCCAGCCCAGTTTTATGAGGCACTTCCAAAAGGCAAGCAGAACTCATAAAAACCACAAATGCCACCTCTGGCCAGCAAATGCCATCTTCCTAAGAAAGCCACAGGGGCAACTTGTATATTTTACTAGCTGCTACATGTGTGTGGAACTGGTTATGGCCATGAGCTTTCAATATCAAGATTTCTTTTTCCTTATGGTAAAGTACCAACAGCAACATGCTAAAAATAATAATAATAATAAAAAACCTAGACATCCATCAGAAAGGGATCTATCTGTTCAATGAGTTATGGTATCCTTATAATACAGAATGAAAATCATGTCTCCAAAAGCCTTTTATACTGTAATAATATGTTCATTACCAGGTACACCACTGTTGGCTGTTCTGACGTCTCAGCCTGTCTGCTCCTCTCTAAAGCAAGGCTACTGAAATACTTGACAACAACAGGAATAACCTACAACTACGTGCAACTGCACACAACATGACACACAACACTATATGACTGCATTTCCAGAAAATATAAAAATTATCAAAAAACCCCTGCTACTCAACATCAAGGTTATGGTTACTCTTGGAGAGTGGGAACAAACAAAATCAGACTTCTGAAAGTAGACTTCTGGAGTGTCCACAATGTCCTTCCTGCAATTCCTCTGGCCACCATTTACATGTGACTCACTACAATCTACCAAGGTGTGAGCTTCTAAGGGCTCACTAAATAGGTATTAAAATATTAAAATTTTGGTCCTTTAGTTTTGTTTTTGGTACTGGGGATAGAACCTGGGGCCTTTGCACTGAGTTAAAAATGGGCTGGCTCGGGATGTATTTTGAGACAGGACCTCACAAAGTTGCCCAGCCTGCTCAAACTTGCAATCCTGTGGCCTCAGCCTCCCACAGTGTCGAGACTACAGGGCTGAGCCACAGGGCTCAGTACATAGGTACTAAATTTCAATAAAAAGTTATTTTTAAATTGGGACTAATTACAGGATCCTGTGCATACGGGTGCTGTAAGAATTAAAATCATGTCATAGAAATTAACTGCACATAAAATGTTTCCTGTCTAATACGTGAGTGCACAGCTATCATTAGGTCTTCTTACAACCCGCCCAGTGCTGACCACATGAGAAGCTCTGTTAAATGTTCACTGGATAGACACATTTCTCGGGTAACATGAATGATTCACAATCTCTGCAACTCCAAAACCTGTGTAGACTTACAACTGCACACTTACTTTCACTGTACACCATAATCATCTGCACGCAAGGCATGCCCTTCCTCCTTTAGTCCCAACATAGAACAGCCCTACGGATCTGTGATTTGCAAAGTACTCTAAGAAAAAAATGTAAGAATTATCTGAACATTACACGCATTTTAACTGGGCAACATAGTATCTCTTCTCACTTTTAATGTTTAAGGTACTGAAAGCCAACTTAATGGATGATCTTTATGTTGTTACAAAAGTCTACGTGTTCCCACTTGCTCATTTATTCACTCATTCCACCAATATATCCCAGATTCTCACATCCCTACGGCTCACTGCCACGGGGCAGGCACACAGGTGGCCAGGGATTTGTTTCTGAACAATGCCTCAGAAGAGCGCGATCAGTGGCTCTGGGTTGTTTTCTCATTAGTTCCCTGGGTTAGTCATTCCTGGGCAACCTGGGTCACACACATAAGAACCCTAAAGGGTAAGGGACACAGATGCTTTCTAACCTCACACATGGATCGGGGGGCTTTCAACCCTACTGAGAGCCCACACTGAGATGGACAGCCACCTGGTATTACTGGCCACTAGCTATGGAAGGGCATCCAAAGCCCAGTTCTCTGTTCAGAGCCCCTTTCCTCCTTAGATAAGGTTGTTAAGACTCCAAGAATCCTGTTTCTCACCGTAGAGTAAGTTTAACACTTGACTATCATAGTCTAGTGATTTTCCACTTTTTTTTTAAATAATCACAGCTGTGGATTAAAAAAAGAATGTTGTATTTCACCCAATACTGCTAAGTATTATACAAATTTAAACACCAGCATTCTTAATATACCTCCAACCCATGTATTTCCATACTTCCATCATATTATGAAGCTCAATTATCTGAGCTTATCATGAGAAAGCAGATAAAACACAAGGAAAAAAACACCATGAATAAAACAGGACATGTTACCAAAACAGCAGGGCTTAGGCCCACCATGAACTTCAAATAAGAGACCGTAAAAAGAATAAATGTGAAAGCGGGACTGAATTCCAAGTGACGTGACAAGAGGCAACGCAAGCTAACCGGTACCCAACTGGCCACCGAGTAAACATCAAGCTCTCTCCATAAACACCAAGAGCCTCCAACAGTCAGCAGGGTAGGCTCCTGTGCTCTTCCACTCCCCTCCACGCCAGCTGGTGCGTTACCAAAGAACCAAGCTTTAAAGACTCAAGCCTACCAAACCAACAAATGCTTATTCATGAGAAATTTACACACAAAACTAGCTACACATCAAATAGAAAATGTAAAACAATCTGTTCACTTATCTGCTGCTAAATGCCATTAGCTAACAAAGTTAAGCAAAGAATAACTAGCCCAGCATTTCCAGAACCAGATTAATAATTGAGAGATCATCTTGATCAGAGCCAGCAAGTTTCATCTGTAGGAATGTTCACCAAAGAACTGTTCTTAATCCCAGGGCTGAGGGAGGTAGAGGCAGGAGGACTGCAAGTCTGAATCCCACTTGGTCATAGTAACAAAAACCTGCTTCAAAATATCTCGGTTGTGGAACAGCCATTGGGTTTGATCCCCAGTGAAGAGGCAGGGGAGAATCTGGCAGTGAAGGGGGCAGGCGAGGCAAGGAGGAGGAGGAATTGTTCACAGGAACAGAAAACTAAACAAGTCAAATGTTTATTCAAAGCTAAAATGAGAGATATTAACATAGGAAAAGATTAAAAAGTAATCAAAATAAAGTCAATGTATCAACCAGGATAAGTTATATTAATGATGAGGAATCAGAATAGCGAGGCCCAAACAGAACAAGAATCAACTTTGTTCCTAAAAGCGAAAAGATGGGCAAGCAGGTGCCCAAATCATTCTGTGTGGTGACATTCACACATGACACAGTTAATCATCTCTATTATCTAGGACAAAACAGCACAAAGCAGCATGGTACTCCCAGAGTCCTACTGCCCAACAAGTTGCTGAGGGCATGTTCACCCCACTCAGGTGAAAGTGATCAGAGATGTGAACAAAAAAAAAAAAAAAAAAAAAAAAAAAAAAAAAAAAAAAAAAAAAAAAAAAAAAAAAAAAAAAAAAAAAAAAAAAAAAAAAAAAAAAAAAAAAAAAAAAAAAAACTGAAGTTCAGAACCGCAAAGCTGAAAGTGAACTACCTGAGAGTTAGGATCCACAAAAAAACAACCTCTTACCAAAGATTCCTATTGTAGAAGTGACTTTGAGTTGGTGTACCAGCAATACGTCAGGGGCCACACGGTGTTCTGAGAGAAGCCCAAGCCGGGCTGGGGCATCCCTCGTGGGGACTAATGATGTCGAGTGCCAATCATGAGGCCCTGTGCTTCTCAACATGCTTAAGTAGAACAATGTTCCATACTTCTGCAGCTGTAACTTCACTTGACCTGTTTCTCATCATAAAAAAATGTAATGGTAGCTACAAATCAGTTTGACAGAAGGATAAAAACCTTTGAGATAGTTACAAAGTATATTCAGCATTGCTAGACTAGTTGAACCATGCACTTCACCCAGTTATAAAATTAATGGAACAAAGAGCAAACAACAAACTATAACACTGAATAAAATGTCCCTTGAAGGCCCAGGCCACCCTCTGAGGCCACTGAGACTTAGCCTAGTGCCACTCTGCACAGGGTTACATGGTGAGTCTGATGAATGACAGCTATCTTCGGTTACTCAGGTCTTTCTGCCCCGGGTCTTTTATTGAATGACACCAGCCCTTCCACAAGAGCTCAATCTAGATCAGAAGTGCTTCAGTTCACACACACACACAACCCATACTGCACATTTCTGGATTTAAAAGATAGAAAAGATTTATGAAACTAGCTTTAGCCCTTTTAATACTTCTTGAATTTTATCTAGTTTATCTCAGGAGGAAATTTGCTCCAATTTAAAAGGCTTTTGCCTATGAACATTTAATTACATCCAGAAAAGACACCTGTACACTTCATCTCACAATTTGAGAAATGTGTCCGCACATGCATACATATGTGTATATATCTCAAATGTCAAAGTATAAATTGGCTTATGTAAGGAAGAAATAATCTTAAAAGTTGGAAAAGGCTCTCTTATGTTTGTATGCTTAAACAAAGAAGTGTTGTTTTTTTCAGTATTTAATGAACTTATAGACAAATCTAGGTAATTTCTGTGTTGAGAATTGGACAAGGGCTGCAGGAATAGCACAGAGATTAGAGCACTTGCCTCGCATGTGGAAGCACCACATATGCTGGGCATGGTGGTGCACACTTATAACTCCAATACAGGGAAGCTGAGGCAGGAAGATTGCCAGTGACTTGAAAGCCAGCCTGGACTAAAGAGTGATACCCTGTCTTCAAAAAGAAAAAAAAAAAAGAAAAAGAAAAAAAAAGAAAGATGACTTCTCTCAAAGTGAAAATATATGCTTTTCTATCATTTTCATTAACTTTTTAAATAATATATTGCTCATGAACTCGCTATTTAATAAAAAAAAACACATGGCAATGATATATATCCCAAATTCAGGATAGCAGTTACTTCCCAAAACAGAAAGACACAAAATAGGAAGAGATACACACAGGGGACTTCAAATCACTGTGATATTTATTTCCTACTAAATATTAGCAAAAATTTGGGGGTAAGGTGCTCAGTGATCAAGCATCTCCCAGAATTCTCAAACACCCTGGGTTCTACCCTCAGCCTCGCTATATACACATATATATGTTCAGCCACACACACACATTTCCTTCAAACATGAAGATGCAACAAGGCCAAGCATCAGTGCTTTGTAATTTAGTATGTTATTCTCCACTTTTCAAGATTTGTTTAAAAGGCACAACAGGAACAAAATGTAACCTGAAAACTTATCTGCAACAAGAATAGAATATTAATTGCTAGTGTAAGATTTTAATACTAGCTACAATATGTGGGCTCCACATGGCCTGCCCCGTATGATGTGATCAAATAAATACTTGCTTAATAAACTGGACAAGCAGGTAGAAAAAAGTGCAATTACTACTCATCTCTGAATATTTTCGAACATGTTTAAATGAGCATCTGTGAGCATGAGTAATTACTTAATACATTTCAAATTCTCTTCAGTTGAAAACATTCTACCAGACAATATTAAAAACAGTATTGTTGAGGGTTGTGGCCTGAAAGGGGGTGGGATGTGAGGAAAAAGATCACATTTAGCCAAGAATACAAGGGTAGAGCCCTCATGATGGAACTGGTGCCTTTATAGGCAGGGATGCAGTGAAAAAGGAAAGCCAGGAAGGGGGTCCCCACCCTGAACTTTGATCTTGAACTTCCAGCCTCCAGAACAGTGAGAAATAAATACGTGCTGTTCTTAAGCCACTCAGTCTGCTGTATATCATGACAGCATCCAGAGCTAACAAATTAGGACTTAATTAAAATGTTTTAAAAGTATTTTTGTTCATTCAGAACACACTTTTTAACTAATCAAAAAGCACCTGACTCTTGCCCTTCTCCATACCTGCCAACAGGAGGTGAGACGTCATGTGTCATTTAGATTTTGTCTCCTGGACCAACAGGACTGCTCAGATTCTGAAGGATTTCCTCCATTGTTTTATATCCCAAACTGTTAGTGTATTTGTAAAAGCCCACATGGGAAATGAACACACAACAGGTCTGGTGGGTTCTCCCATCATCTAGCATTGTGGTCTTGTGTAAGCCAGTTAATCCCTACATCAAAACCTGACAGAAGCTCGGCACTGGCCCCGGGAATCAACATCTCAGTCGCAGAACGAGGATGCAGCATGATCAGGAAATTCTAAATCTTTCACTTCAAGTACGTGGAGAATATAACCAAGAGGCTCTTAGCCCACTTGCATAAAAATATGCATTCATGAAATATTGCTTAATTATACCGTGTGGAATCTATTATTGACTTCCACAAAAAAAAAAAAAAAAAAAAAAATGCCTGCCAAAATATCTTCTTTCCCCAGAGCTGACTTCCAAGCACACAGAGCTGCTAAGAGGGGCGGCCACCATCGGAGTACAGCCACCACTCTAGTTTTTCACTTAGGTCCACAGGTCAGTGAATATGAAACTAGCAAAGAGAAGCTGCTGCCCCTGCTGCAAAAATTCGTTGTCCTATGGCATCAAATTCAATCTGTGATTCTTTAATATCACTGGATGATCAATTGAGACCTGGTTTTATTCTGTTCAAAGGACTCGTTACAGCTTGCTTTATGGTTGTACATAATGAACAATGAGAAATCAAAGTTTTCTCAAGCATTAAATATCGAGCTTTCCTGGTAGCACAGGAATCAAGCGAAGTACCGGTAACTACAACTCCCAACAAATACTTTTTTTCTATTTTTACTAAAACAAGAGGTCAAGCGTGGACGACACCTGAGATAATGTAGACCATTTATTTGCAATTACTCAAATTAAAGAGATTACATTCCCAGATGTGGATAAAAATAGTAGGCCTGAAGAAATAAAGTAGAATTTCCTCCCCCAACCTGCACCTAACACACTGATCTCCACACCCTTCAATCTTTGCCCTAAAGCAGAAGCTGATTTGAGCATAACATTCCAGATAATCACTTGACCTCAGAAACATACTCTAAAACTCAAACCAAGAAGAGCCATGTGTTGGTATGTTTGTGGCTATGAGAAAGCAGCCGTGGAGAGAAACAGCTGATCAACTCTAAACTGTCAGGGGAGTATTGGGGCTTTAAACAACACTTGATTTGACCTAAGCCCCCACACCCAAATCCCATCAAAGGCATATTCCCCATTCACTTTCTAAATCATTCTCACCCTCACCAACATGTTTCTCATGAACTCCACACCTTACTGCTCTACTTCCCATGAGGAAATATAACCTCAACCGAGATTATTACTGTTGATGTCTCAGAAGACCAGAGTTAGTCTAGTTCCTTGGGCTATACACACAAGGTGACACAAATCTGATGGTCACTCGTCATGGGGGCAGGAGACTCAAGTGAAGTAAAAAGGGCAAAAGTTAGTTGGTTGCGAGTGTTGTCCCACAGAGGCCCGAACTCACGTGGGGTGGGATCAACCTGAGAAGAGTTCACACACGAGGGAGAAACGAGGCTCTTCTCATTCTAACCCCATCCGACAAACTGCTGCCCCAGCAGCCTTCCAGCCCCAAGAGCTGTAGCTGCTCTAACCCCTTTCACTTGTGCACAGGCACTGCCTAGCAAGCACAACCAAAATCCCTCAGCTGGCATTTACAGCCACCTAAAGTCAGGCCCCCCCCCCCCCCCCGGTCTCTCCACTCCCTCCCAGAGAAGGGCCTGTGCTGACTCTCACAGGCACCATCTCGCTCTGTGGGCTTCTACGCTGTTCCAATATGATACTGAAAATACTTTTCCCTAACCCAATCTGTTTACTCCACCTTGACTCATTCAAATATTGCGCCAGGCTTAGCTCAGGTGCCACTTAACAAAAGAAGAAAACTTCAACACGCTTTAAATGCCCCCTTTCCTCTGACGCCTCCAGCATGTCACCACATGACCTTTGTGCTTCCACCTCAGGAGTTGATTGGAGATAAGGCTGGGTGAACAAGAAAGGTAGCTGCGGAAGCAGAAGGACTCAGCATTCCAGACCCTTCTAGAATACAGAAGACAGGGCATCAAGAGCAAGGACTGGCTTACAATATAGCAAACGCCACCACAGGCTAAGTAAAAGTGTGCGCATCCCTGAGCCCAGAGGTCAAGGATGTGACTGTGGTGAAGTGGGTTGTCATAAGAGTAGAAGAATGGAAAACAGAACGGGAGTGCTGGTGAGCAAAGAGCAGGAAGACTACAGTTCATGCCCATCCACACCTCCAAATAACAAACAGGTCTTACTTAACAATAATTACTATCATGAACATGTCAAGTTGATTTGAACACAAAAACTAAGTTGTGTGATACAGCCACACAGTACATATGACCTGCGTAATCTCTTGTCTCTGGCTTATTTAAAATCATCACCTTATCTTCAGTTATCCTATGAAATATCAGTTTAAGTGTTGAGGATGGAACCCAAGGCATCTCACGTGCAAGAGACATACTCTGCTACTCATCTACAACCCCAGCTCAAAATAAGCCTTTCCTCTTTTTCGTTTGCTTTTTTGATATTGTTTCCCAGGATGGTTCTGAATTCATGGGTTCAAACAATCCTCCCCTCTTAAGATTCCTGAGTAACCAGGACTATGGGGGCATAACACCACTCCTGGCTTCAAATGTTCTGTTTTCCTTAATATACCAAGACTCAAAACATTCATGGAGCTTTTTCCCCCTTTGGCTCCTACAAATGCGAAGGATGTGGATTAGGGAAAAGAGATGATAATTGAAAAGAATAAGAAAATCCTTCCTTCTGATTTTAAATGTATACTACCTCTGGCCAGCACTAGCAATGAGCTTCCTCCCATGAATTCCACAGTGGGTTCCCAGCTGATCACAGTACCTAAATATTATTTCCAGACTTAGGAAATACAATTAAAAACATTACTTCGTCTTTCTGTAGTAAGATTAATGCAAATTACAGTTATTTGATATGATGCAGCTGATGCAGCTGCTGGAGAGCTAGACTTCCAGGCTCCCCAGCTCCTTCCACTAACAGTTTACTCTTGATTTCACTTAGAATTCCCACAGGTGCTTGGGCCTCCCTCTACCGTACTTAAAATCAAAGTCAAAGTCACATATGGAGAACCAAGAAACCAACAATTTTTAAGTGACCTGCCACAGGAAAACTCGTCAACAACAATGAACACACCCACTTCAATTTTCCAAAAAACAGGAACAAGTTTTTCCTGTAAAAGGAGCCACACCGTGTTTTTACTACTAATTAAACTTTCTTATTAAGTGACAAATTATGAAAATAAGGAGCGGCTTGCATACCTTAAGGATTAAGAAAATGAAGTTATGGAACAGTCATCTGTGAGCCAAACCTTTATTTTTAAAGTCATTATAATTTTAACATCTCACAGAGGACAATCTTTCTTCTGAATACCCACACTGGTCAAAGCCAGAGCTAAGGCATAACCCAATGGTAAATTTCCTAAGGTAGGTAAGTGCTTTCATTTTCACAGAAAAGAGGTCAGATATGACAGGCTGTGGGGAGGGCAAGTTGCCTGGACAATTCTGAAAGCCTCAACTACACATCATTTCTGTCCCAGATGTCACATACACACCCATTTCACAAATGTCCCAAGAGTTCAAGGAAGTACAGTGGTATCTTGGTACTCATGAGTAATAGTTCTGGTTCTGGGAGGCGTGCTGAGTATCAAAAACAACAAGTACCCAACAAACTGTTTTGGCTAGAAAAGGTAGTGAGTCACTTGGAGACCGTCACTGTCAAGTTCTAGCTTGCACAGAGTACCAAACAAATGATGAGTACGGAGGCAAAACTCTTACATCAAAATTCAACAAGTATCAAATTCAATGAGTTTTAAAGTAGTCAAGTACCAAGACATGACTGTACTAGATTTGTGAATCCTTTCTTCGCAATATTCGTGTACTAAAACTCACACACTATTGACCTGAAAGGCATAACACAGCTTCCCATGGATGCCTACTAAATCTCCAATTACCTTTCAAAACCAACTGAGAATCTCTTTCAATAAATACTCAATTTAGGAACAAAGAAAAGAGAAAAACAAAACAGATCATAGCTGAAGGAATGAAACATCACAAGTCAGCACTTGAAAAATAGGAAATCTAAAAGCAGAACTCCTGCCTTGTGCTTTTATTTTTAGATGTAGCAATGCCTCAAAGTTCAATCAAATCTTAGTATTCAGGATTGTTCTTTCCTATCAACCTAGATGTTTTCATATCAGAGCGCATTTTATTTTTAATCGCCCATACACTCTGTGACTTTGGAGCGAACTGTAAGTTGTTATACGTAAAATATGAAGGAAATTCTTTTTGGTTCCTTTAAGTCTTAAGAGAGTACGTGGAGCTGTGAATACGTTAGGAATACTCTCATATAGACCAAAAAAATCTAAGTTTCCGTAAGTCTCTGCTTTCCTGTTTGCAACCTGGCCTGACCCCTTAGTACTGGACATCCAAGGCAGCAGAACTGGCACGCTGCAATCAGATATCGGCAATGACAGAGCCAAGGAGCAACCCAGCGCACCTCCCACTCATCTGACTGAGCAACCTACACTTTCTCCCCAAGCAGATTGCTCAGCTTTTGTTCCTGCTAAGGAAGGCTCTTTCTGCTGACAACTGTTGCTACAAGGTAGTACTCTCTAAACAGCAGCTGCTGGGCGTCCTGTAAAGCAAACCTGAGATAGGGACTCACCCCTGGAAACATGCTAGCTGCACAAGGGCGATGATGTGAAAAGTGCCACAGGCACTCCATGATGTGGTACAACTGTCTTCGAAGACTCATGCTCCTTGTGAAAACTACGCATAGTTAAACACGGCCAATACTCGATCTTTACCCACACTGTGCAAACTATCAGTAAGAATAGTGAGGATCTCCGGATGTTTCTATGGCCAAACCCTGGCATCCACTGCAAGTAAACTCAGTACAATGTGGTCACTGCAGGACACTCGCTACAGGGCAAAGAGCAAAGTGGTGTATGGCATTCTCGGCATTCAGGTTATTGCCTCACGACATTACCCCTTTTTAGTTCAAGGCCTTAGGAAAAAATAAATGATGAAATTATATGCAATAACTTAAAAACACAATGTATTTCACAGTACTTCAAAATCAATGCATCTCAAATGTTAGGAGTTTCATAACCCATTAACAATATTTTCAAGTAAAACAGTATGGCAAAACAGTACTGATATAATGAGACCTATTACACACTTGTTTAAAAAATAAGTCTAGATTGTGAGCATACAATGGGGCTCTAGGAAGGAGGTACTTAAGATATAAAAGCAGCTCCCCATTTTTCTAACAAATACTTGACAAAAGATGTGATACTGTATCTTGGCAAGCCAGGTCCAGACCACCTTTAAACACAAGGTGTCCCAGTTTGGTCAAAACTTCAATGATTAAGGGACTAGGGGGTAGCTCTGGGAAGACTTTAAACATATCATGGTTCAATTGGACCCAGGGTTCAATTCTCAACACATACACACACAAAAGAAATGTTGGGACTAGGGACACTCCTCAGCTGTTAAAGCACTTGCATAGCAAGTGCAAGACCCTGAGTTCAATTCCCCAACACCACATAAATTGGGTGTGGTGATGTACACCTGTAATCCCAGCACTCAGGAGGCTGAGGCAGAACAACTGCTCTGAGTTCAAGACAGCCTGGGCTATATAGTGAGTTTAGGACCAGCCTGAACTACAGAGAAAGACTCTGTCGAGAGAGAGAGAGAGAGAGAGAGAGAGAGAGAGAGAGAGAGAGAGAGAGAGAGAGACACAGACAGACTAAGAAAGAAGTGTGGTTAGCACAGTAGTTTCTGGATCCTGGGTAAGATCACAGACAGTCCTTAAATCAGAAGGATTAAGGCCTTATCAAATCCATGGGCTAAGCCATTCCTCTTCCTTCCCTGCCTCACCCTGGAATTCCCAAAGGAGGAGCACAGAGGGCATGCCACAAGCAGAATTCACACCGTGCTTGTGCCCATGGGTCTCTGGGCTCCAGCCCCACCTCTCCCTTCGCACGCCCAGCCCACCAATGTTGGACCCCTTCAGGGGACGCAACACTGGCAACGCTCCTTGGACACCTTCTGGCCCCGCTGGGGCTCCAGGCCCGTCACCACACACTGTTTCCCTCATTTGTTCACTTCCACATCATGGCTGTTGGCACGCCTCTGCCACCACAGGAAGAGGCTACCCCGACCAGACCTCAAGTGCTTCCTTCTTTCTAGGGTGGAGAGACAAGTGACTTCCCCTCCTCAAGTCCCTCTCTGCAGAGGGGAGAATAGAATACCAGAACAGAGCTGCTTAGCTGCAGGGGTGATACAGCTAATTCAGACTGGTGTCCTCCAGCCTCCTCTTGCCCAGTGCCCCAAAGCCATGGAAAAATACAAGCCAGGCTGCAGTAAGCACAGCCTAGTCAAACTTCACACACCACCCTCTCTGCCCTGGCCTTGCTCGCCACAGTCCATCCTCCATTATGTCAACATTTTCATTAATTGTCAAGGGAGCTACTGTCCCTGAACACACACGAAACAGGGATAATAATGCTGGAGTAGATGGGACACAAGGGCAGAATATGCCATTTCACTCCACACACTGGCAACCGGAGTCAGAGCTGCAAACCAGGCACAAGCGGCTCCACTCCCCAGGGCACAGGAAGCATGGGAAAGAAAGAAATACACACCAGTGTTAAAGGCATAACGCTTATGGAGGGTTCGCTGATAGTTTTATTTTATGCTAGGGATCCCAGGGCCTGGCGCATGCTCAGCTCACCCACAGCCCAGCCTTATGTCTAATATTTATGTTCCAAATTTTCTACAATGAGCTGGTATTACTTTGAAAATGAAGAAACTGAAATATAAACATGTCTCTGAGTATTCACAATAATCAGATTACAAAAATTAAAAGATATTCTGTAGCCCCATATAATTTGGGTACAGAGCTAAAAAAGCACAAGCAATTTCTAATAATACTGTCTCACTTATACTTCTGCCAGACTACAGGAGTATAATGGCCCAGAGAAAATTCCAGTGGAACAGCTAAGTCTTTTAAAAAAAATTATTCCATGTAAGCTTTAGGATAAGAGGCAAATATTCTGGGAAACAAGTGATTAAAATATTTAGAAGTGTGAAAAGCTTAGATATTGGAGACAATTTAAAGGCAAGGAAAATTGCATAGCCCTTTTGCTTGGAAAACAAGACAGACATCTCTTGGAAGAAAACAATTTGAACTCAAATTTGAACACAACTGATCATGTGTTCCAGAAGAAGATTCTGCCATTTCCCCTTTAGGTAGGCATAGCCATCATAATGCAGACTTGCAAGCTGGAGGAGATGCTGGGTCACCCCTGCACACTTCCTCTTTCCCACTTTCCTCCCTGAACCAAGCAGCTGTCTCTGGAATGCACTCCGGTGACAACCTTTCCACCAGCTTCCCTGCAGCTTGTCCACCAGTTCTGACCCCTTCTTCGTCTGCTACCAAATTCACTGAAAGGCAATGCCAACAATTTCTCCTGACAAGAATTCCTCCAAGGCTTCCCACTACCTACAACAACAAACATCAGCTCTTCAAGCTGGTATTCAAGACCTCTCCACAGCTACTGTGGATGCAGCACAACTGTATGAATGGCGCCCCTGCACCTGGCTGGCCTGGGGCTGTGTGTGTCATCCCTGGCCTGGCAAGGCTCTCCCAGCTTCACTTTCCTAGACCAGCAGCACCACCTCACCAGGCACCCTCTAGAATTTACATGCCAGGGCCCTACTGCAGACCGACACAGACAGCCTCCAAGCTGGGTCCCAGCAGGCACTGACATGGCAACAGTGAGGACAGCGGCCCACCGGAGCCCCGCTAACCCCAACGCTCACTCACCGTCTGCAGGGCAGTTTATACCTTCCTCTTCCATGCCAGCTCACAAGACACTTCCCCCACCCCCAGCCAACTGCCTAAGTCCTACCTGCCTTTCAAAGCACAGATCAAGTCCTTCTTTCACCATAAAAACTTCAGTGATCCCTCAGAACCTGAACATTCTTGTCATTTTGTGTGTGTGTCATCCTAGGGATCAGGCCCAAAACCTTCACACTGAGCTACTAATACATTCCTAGAACATTTTTTAATTTTGAATTTGAGACAGGGTCTCAGTAAGATGCCCAGGTTGGTTCAAACTTGTGATCCTCCTGCCTCAGCTTCCCAAAATGCTGGGATTACAGGCCCATGCCCTGGGATCTGGCTTCTTAGCATCTTTTGAACTCCAACTCAACTTACTTCCTATAGCACTCACTCAACACCATGGAACTGACAATGAAGCAAGACTGCACAACCCTGCCAAAGGCCCTGAGGGCAGAAATGACAGGCCTCGAGACAGCCACTCATGGGCAAAGCAATGACATCCAAGAGCCATGTGTTGTTAGAAAGGATTCTGAGTCGCTATCTAGGCAGGAAAAATACCGGTTAGCAGTGACCCCATGAGTAATTTCTCCAGAGAACAGGAGAGAGTAACTGTGTACGTTCTACAACATTTTCATTTCTGCTCGGAGTTTTAGCCCAGACAAACTAAAAGGAGGCGCCAAGAAGCCAAAGGCAAAACAGAGGACAGGGGCTGGGGAAGTAGCGCGGTAGCAGCAAGCGCAGGGCCTCTGGTTCAATCACCCAGCACACATAAACCGGGCATGGTGGTGGACACTTGCAATCCCAGCAATCAGAAGGCTGAGGCAGGAGGACTGTTTGGAGTTTGAAGTCAGCCCGGCCTACATTGTGATTCAGGACCAGCACAGACTTCAGACCCAGACTGTGTCTCAAAAAGAAAGAAAGAAAAGAAAAAAAGAAAGAAAGAAAGAAAGATAGAAAGAAAGAAAACAGAGGAGAGTGAGCACAACTTCTGAGCTGCATTTTAATGATGTGTGTACTTGGAGGGCAGGTCCGTGTCCAACATATCTCTCAGAGAGCATCCCACGATCTCAGCATATTCTACTCCAGTTAAGGAATATAATGCGTAGCTAACTTTTTTCCCCAGAATCAGAGCTGCGTGATTCCAAGTGATATAAAAGACAAAAAGATCTATGTAAAATCAATCTCTGTTTTTTCTCACTCTTAAACTCATCAAGAACAAAAAAAAAAAAAAAATTTACACTAGGCTCAGAGGATCTGGATCCATGTACTTCAAAACATTCCGCTCCTCTCAGGGGCAGTGTTAAGCAACATTTCTAATAGGACTGTCCCTATGTCAACCCCACCCAATTCTGTTTCGGCTCCATCTAAGCTAAACAACTGAAAGGCAGAAAGCGGCGCATGCTGTGAACCTTCCTTTGCCTAGTTCAGCACCAGACCTCGATCAGGATAATGGCTCATCGCCAACTGGCTGGTCCTGGGAAGTCTTTTTCTAAGACTTCAAGGCACCTCCCCACCAATTGGAAAAGTCTTGTTTTTAGAAACCTGGGTTATTAAAACCGAGGCTTTTATAGGCATATGGAAGAAACTTGAGAATATCACGCTTAGTGAAGTAAGTGAGAAGCAGAAGGTGAAACACTGAGGTCTCTCTGATATGAGAGACCCTGATCACAACTCCTTTGGAACTTAGGACAAAAGACAAAGTGAAAGAGGGGGGTAGGGTTGGGTAGGAGGGAGGGAGGAGTGGATGGGGGAGGGACAGAAGGAGAGTGAGAAAGCCCTTGTCACCTTGACAAGATATGAATGTGCACAAAATGCCCAACCTCATTGTAAACCTTAAATTTTGCACATATACATATCAATAAAATGTGGGGGAGAAAAACCACAGAATTGATAGAAATGAAAAGGAACTACGTTGTATACAACCTTGTGAATGTTACTCTAAGTAATTCAAAGCACAGCACGCTCCCCTAATTCATATTACTGTTTAGAGAAGCAGACTCTTGCTACTAGAGGTATATTAAAGACGCCACTGGAAACAACACACTCATGAATCACCCATGAAGCCAGTCAGTGTGATTCACAGTTAGGAATCTGATTGTCTGCCAGGAAGGTTACATGTAAACCTTAGGTTCAACACGAGGCCAAGTTTGGAAAACACACCCTTGCCAAAGGACTCCATGCAGCCACACAGCCCTTAATTCAACTAGCAAAGCAAGAAAAGCCAATTTCCTAATGGTAGGACACAGCTACACAGCTGCAATTCTAATCTGGCATACCCATCTTAAAACAATTTCACAGTAATGCTGTATACACTTGTGTCCAAAAGAAAGCTGACTATCACAGCTTTCAGCAGATCAGTCAGTCCTGCTGCCAGGTCAGCCCCTGCCAGCATTTTTCTGAACTGGTCAGTGATGACTATAGCCTAACACATACTGACTGCAGAAGGAAGCAGGAAGAAAAGTCACACCCTCCCACCACAAGGAACCCACCCAGAATGCTCACATGTTATCACCATCCCAGTAAATCAAAATGAACCACATCCCCATAGTCTTTGCCTCACAGCAGGTAAGGATAATCTACGGCTTGATGCCATCAAGGCCCAAGGCCTGGAGGCCCTGAGCTCCGAAGGTTACTCCACGATGAGAGGTGGCTGCTTCCCATCAAACCATAACAGTGCAGCATAGCTCCAAGTCAATGTGGATTAAACAAACCTAAGTTAGTAAGCAAAAGGGCCTGGAGATGTTCTCTTCCACCACTTATCAGAAGCCCTGTAATTCCTAGGCTGCCTGCTGCCTGTGGGAACGCCACAGAGGGTTTTTGAGGCTCACCCAGAACCAGAGGGATGGCCACCAAGGGACAATTTTCTCACACATAGGCTGAAACTTAGAGATCCAGAGAAATAAATGTACCAGCAGCAAGTGAATTTTTGGCCAGAAATCATAACAGATTATAAAAAGCTGTATTTTATATGACTTAAAGTCTTTGAGATGATCAAAACCTACTATGTTTGGAAAAGAATGAAAGCTAACTTTTCAATGTTTGGATTCAAATATGGATCTTATGGTCCTCTGAACACTGCTGTTATGTTCAACTTATTATTCTGCATCTCAACTGCCCAATATGTAAAAATTTAATAATATGTTACAACTCAAGACAATACCTACACACAGTAAGTATGCATGCTACCAACACTAACAAATACTACCACCATCATCATCACTGGAGACTGGTACTCTGTAGATTTTTATATATAGTTTTACACTACAACCAAGCACAGGGGAAACCAGAAGCCCCATGTGTCAGAGGAGGAAACAAAGTCTCAGGTTATTGTTAATAATAACAGTGACCAGTGAGTGGCTGGACCAGAATCCAATCCGGGTCAACTTAGCCACAATGCCTGTAAGAGCTCCATAGTCCCACTAGGCCCTAGGGATAAACCAAAGAGAAACAAAAGCCAAGGGTACTGATAGTACTTGCCCTTTTTCTACCACGCCAGGTGACAATACACCAATTCAGCACACGCAAGAACAAGGTTAACTCTCAGCCCTTGGTGCAGCTCTGAGGAAAGGTGTCAACTGTCATTGGCCCACAGGCCAGCTCCTAAGACACCAGGTGTCACTGTTTTCCAGCAACGCCTCTCCATGACTGGTCATCTCCACCAGCCCAAGGCAGAGATGCAGCAGCAAACAGCAGGAGCTGAGCTAAGCCCCCTAATCGTGACATGGCTGGGAACCTCCAAGAGGGAGGGCTGGTGTTAAACCTGGACTGCAGGAGTGAGGCTGCTGAGGGAAGAGACCAGGAGAGGACAGGACTGTGGCAGTGAACCACACGAAAACAGCCCAGCAAGAGCAGGCCATCGCAAGGTCCGCAGGTAATAAATCATTTCCCTTTCTCTGCCATCCACACACACCCACCACCACCACACCCCCATCCCTTCATCTGCCAGTGGAAGCATTACTTGAAGATGATATGATCTTCCGAAACTCCTAGGTGGTCTCCATTCTACGAAATAAAGCCACAGAAATAAAGAGGCTGAGATTAAAGATTGAAAATAAGCAAGCAGACAAGCAACAGAATGAAGACAAATGAAGGGGGGGGGGGGGGGCGGGATTTTGATTTCAAGAATCATTCTAACTCCTGTTCCAAAGAGACACTTTAAACCCTTACAGACACACTCTTAGAAGCAAAACCAGGCCTCATCACACAATATGGACAAGGGCAGATTCCACTAAGAGTAAGCTTGTGCTTACCCAGCCTGACAAGCTCAGGTTTCGGGAGAACCCAGGATAAATTAGGTCAGGAATGGACAACAAATACAAGGTATCAACTTGCTCTGACCAGAGCGAAACACGCACCTCCTTTCCCCCCCCCCCCCCCCCCACACACACCTTTTATTTGATACTAGAGACTGAATCCAGGGTCTCGACACTGGGCTACATCCTTAGTCTTATTTATTTATTTATTTATTTATTTATGAGACAGGATCTTGCTAAGTTACTAAACTGCCCAAGCTAGACTCAAACTCAGCCACCGGAGTGCCAAGATTCCAGGTCTGGGCTGATACACCAGGCTACATATAGACACTTAATAGTTAGGAAGATGAATAGCAATTGTCAACACCTACCTGAGCTAAGTATATGCCACCCTCTACCTCTTGACGCCTCATGCATACCAACTCATTTCACCCTGGCAACAGCACTCTGAATACTATTATCCCCATTTTACAGCTGAGGGACCGGGGGCACAGAGAGCAAGGTTAACTTGCCAATCACATAGCTAGAGTGGCAGAACCAGGTGTGAATCACCTGGCAGATGGCCCTGCACTCAGGACAGATGGACTGCTGCTCAAGGCTAGTGCAGGCTTTTGCTCCAAAACTGACCAGGCACTCATGGTGGAAGGAAGGAAACTATCCTACAAGAGGCTTTCTGGGGCTCCATAACAGGCCCAGTTTCAGAGCAGTCTGGAGTGCTGACTCAGCTTCTGAGAATCTGTGGTACAGAACCAAGAACTTTCCTCTTTCTTACACCCCTGGTATTCCCTATCATTTCACTTTGATTTGAGGCTTTTATTACTCAGAGCACAGGCTTTCTAATACCATTTTAAACTTTGCCCATAAAAAACATCATTGTTTTTAAATCTTTACTTATGCCATAGCAACCCTGGACACCACATACTAGAAAACATTATCATGTCATAACTCAGGCTGCAACATTTAAGCCCACGTAGGGATTTGAACTGATTCCGAGTACAAACTTTAAAACATATCACTGTTTCTCAAGCTGTCCTCAGACAGCTGGAACCCTCAAACTCAAAGCCTTTCCCTGCTTCTCTTTACAATGGAGAGTCACATTCCAAGCAATGCTTACATTAGCCAGACCAAAAGATGTTTCCACAAAATATAATTTCCCTTCCCAAGGGGTACACGGGATGGAGCAAAACTTAAACTTGTGATAAATCAAGTAGAATCACTTATGAAGCCCTGTAGTGTTTAAAAGGAAAACAGTATCTTATGTAGACCCTGCACATTTATAAAAGGAAAGTCAAACTAACAAATTTTAAAAGAAAAACTTTTTATGATGCAAGAGATGGAAGCCAGGATTCCACGCATTTCACAGCACGTGTTCACTACACAGCGACATCCTCATCTCGGCTATTGTAACCGAAAACTAAAGTGAAATGCAAGGCATCTACCCAGATGCTTGGTATGAAAAGTGTTCTCTTTTAACCACTTAACTCCAGAGCACAGGAGTTCTCACTAAATCTTTCCATGTAAATCCCAAGAGTTGTACCTAGCTGCCTCTGCATCCTGCCCTGTGAATCCTCATCAGTCTGTCCCCTCACCACCGCTGTGACTCCAACTGAAATATTAAGAGATATGAACAGCTGCGCTCATCTACTACACCAAGAATAGCTTACAGGAAACCAAGCTCCAGCTGGAAAACTACATTTAGTAACCCCACTCAACTTGGTGAGAATGTAACAAGAAACTTCTTGTCATGAAGAATGAAAATGCCCATAAAACTTCACAATAATATTCATGACATGCATTGTTTTCCTCCAGGAGTGAACAAGTTAAAAACTTTGTGACTGGGGAGGGGCTGGGGAAAAAAAAAAAAAAAAAAAACTTTGTGACTGCTGCCCTAGAGTTTAATCTCATTTTAGTTGGAAACTATCTGTGTGATAAAGGATGGCTAATGCCTTGTCAAACACTTGGACGAGCTCCAAGGGTGGGTCGCTAGCCCTCTGGCCGGCTCGGCTCCTTTTCCGCTGCTTTCCAACACCTAACTCAGCCAGCCCCAAATTTCTGATCTAGGTCTAGAACAAGAGATTTCAAAATCCTGGGACAGAAGGCCGGGGTACTGAAACACATGAAGCATGCACAAGGCCCTCGATCCAACCCCAACACCACCACAAACAAAACAAAACCAAAAAATAAAAGAATACAGATACAAACGCTGGGATCTGGCAAGCGTCCACTGGCAGCAACTGGATTCCACCCTCCAGGTAGAAACACAGAAGAATCAAGGGAGGGAGAGAAGGAACAGCAGCGGCTGCTGCCCTCTGGGAAGCCTTAGGCAGGCCTACCAACAGGCAGGACAGGAGGGCCCTGCTCAGAGAGGGAGCAGCCTGGCAGGCAAGGAACTGAAGCCCAGGAAACCTCTGAGCCCCCTTCGACTTAAGCTTAAAGCAAATCACTCGTGGAGGTGCATAAATGGGGATAAAGAAGAACTATCATGAAAAGCTCCTGTGAAATTTTTTTTTAAAGTTTAGCTATATTTATTGTTCATATATGAATAGACTATAGGGGAAGTTAAGATTCAGCCAAGTCTAGTAGCATTCAGCCAGGCCCTGTAGCCCTGCAGTCTCAGAGGCTGACACAGGAAGATCACAAGCATGAGCCCAGCCTAGACATCTCAAAAATCAAAAATAAAAATGATCTGGAGATATAGCTCAGTACGAAGGCCCTGAGCTAAATACTCAGTACCATTTTTAAAAGATGAAGATTTTCCCTTTCTCTAGAAGGTTAACATTAAGTATGCACTAAGCTCATGTGGCAGATCTTTCTACACATTGTTTAATTCTATTTTCACAGCTACTGCAGGCTGCTGATTAATTCCTCAAAAGTGTATATGTAAAATTGCTATCCCTTGAATGAGACCAACTGTGGACATGACTTTAAAAAGAGACAAATAAGTTAAAATGAGTTATTTAAGGTGGGCCGTTAACCAATATGACTGGTGTCCTTATAAGGAAAGACCAGGACAGGCACAAGGGTAAGATCATGCCTTGCTCCTTAATGCTGCTGTAACAAATAATGCCTGAGACTAATTACAGAGAATAGATTTTTACAGTTCCGGAGGCTGGAAAGCTCAAGATCAAGGAATCTGCATGCGGTTGGGGCAGGGAGGCCAACCAAACTTATACAGGAACCCACTCTTGTATCAGTCTGTTTTCTCACGGCCTTATCATCTTTTAAATCACCCTTCAACAACATTCACTGGATTAAGATTCGCACATTCAAACTGGACAACTACAGCTTTGATCGAGGAGATCGCCCTCCCACAGGTCCACGTGCTTGTAGTACTCGAAGGTGACAGAACCTCTGAGATGGGGCTCGGTCAGTGGGAAATCAGGTCACTTAGGGTGCGCACTGGAGAGAGCTGAGGGAGCCTCCTCTCTTCCCTCTCTGCTCCCTGGCTGCCGTGAGGTGAGCAGCTTCCTCTACAGCCCAATTCCACCACCATGTATGGTGCTGCTCCAGGCAAGAGCAACAGAGCCAGGCAAGCACGCAGGAAAACTTCCAAAATGGAGAACCTTTCTGCTCTACATATTGCTTAGATCCAGCATCTATTACAGAAACAGAAAGCTGACTAACAAGACCATGCGAAGATCATCGTCTGCAAGCAAAGCGGAAAGGCTGCAGAAGAAACCGAACCTATTAATACCCTTCTGTTTTATGCCATGTGAGTGTAAGTTAAATGCAGGATACAGATAGAGCCACAAAACACTGCAATACGGAGATAATTCCTAAATGCTGTTATGAATACTACTCTTAGCAGCAACTATACAGATTTTAAGTAAGCTCTAAATAGCAGTGAATTCCCTCATAACATCACCGATGCCAGTCCTCACACAGAGGAGGGGTGTCTGGGTTAAGAACACACCCTGCCTCTCTAGAACATCAAAAATGAGAGTGCCAAAGCTGAGTGCTATGGAACACACTTGCAGTCTGAGCTATTCAGCAGGCTGAGGCAGAAGGATTTCTTGAATCCAGTTCAGGACACCTCGAACAACACAGCAAGACTTCATCTCAAAAAAAAAAAAAAAATCATTTTCTCTGCTTTTCTCAGGCTATGTTATTATCTAAAAGATGCATAAAAGAACGATTTTCAGTGCTTATTTTAATTGTTCTTATCCCAAAGATGTACTCCTTATCCACAGCTAGAGAGGGCAGCAGGTAGCACAGGATCTCCTCCTCTTCCCACCCAACACATTTCTTAACACAGGAGAAAACAGGCTCCGTGAAAAGTTCCTACAGTGTCTTATCTGAAATGATCAGAAAATGGGGCACACTAACCAATAGGGAAAAAATATCACCACAAATACCTGCCCAATTTTCCAACAATTAAAAGATAATAAACTACATGTTATGGGAGGTGTGCTAAATACAGTTTCATCTGTGGTGATTCAAGATGCCTCTGCAGTTTCTAGGGTCATCACTGTGAGTATTAATCATCCTGCAGAAAAAACTGACCAACACTTGGGACTTTCAGGAAACAGTGGCAGCTGAAGTAGCATTTACCAGGAAAGAAAAAGACTGACTAGCACGCCAAGTAAAGTCCTTGACGTGTACTTTATATTTTGATGTTTGTAATCTAATTAAAACCACCTAAAACAGGGAAATATAAAGGTCACAGTTAGGGAGTATGAAACAAAATTTCATTATTTTTGGCTTCAAGAACATTTACTGAGTAATTTTCCCCTAACAACCAGAACTGTATTACACACAGCGGGAAAAGCAGTCAAGGGTGAAACACCGCAGCGCTACCTTAAGGCATCACCCAGAGCCTATGAGCAGCAATGTTATCACACTACATAATTTATTTTCCCCGATCTGTAAGCATATAAATATTTTAAAAGCGTTCAAAGACAAAGAACTTGCCATTCAATTTCTACAGTTTCTATCAACCACTTCTACTTTAAAATGGCAACAATATTTTTAGGGAAAAATGGAAAACTTAGCATAAGCATTTGTTAGAACAATTTTTAATGTTTCAGTAGGCTAATTTCAGTTCCTGGGAAAACATAACTTAGTATATACAATTCACTGAATCCCAATTTTTGGTTAGAAAGTCTGCTCTGATAGGAACTTGGCAAGTTAGGAGCAAGTTAATGGTAACAGAAGATTCTTTAGGATTATCTGATAGTAGGCTTACAGTGTTCCCAGACACTCACACCACTTGCATGTTCTTATCAGGAAATATTTTACAATGTAATGGAGCAATGTTAAGTACTGTGTTCAGCTAGCTGTGTGATTCACTTTCCTGAAACCCAGCTACAATAAATAGATTTAAGGCAGGAATCCAGGAAGGAGCCTGCAGGAGAGAGGGCCCAAGAAGAACAAAGACGTCACCCACAGTTAAAGTGTGCAAAGAAAGTCACTTACATTAAAAATACAGGCCTCTCACAGCAAGAGCTGTATCTTACCCTTTCCCCAGTTCTGGTAGCCAGGACAAGGGCCTGTCAGAAACACGTGTTTATTCAGTATTTGATGTCTGATCTGAATCGGTGAAATTTGTAGGTCCTTTTTAAATAAATAACTAATAAATACATTTTTCATGCTTTACAACTAATATTACTTGCGGCGCTAGAGGAATAGCACAGCACTTTGAGTGATTGCCTAGCAAGCACAAGGCTTGAGTTTAATTCCCTAGCACCACCTAACCTGGGCATGTTAAGGGATATTTTTAATCCCAGCACTCAGGATGCTGAAGCAGGAGGATAGCTGCCAACGTGAGCTACATAGTGAAAACCTTAATCCAAAAAAAAAAAAAAAAAAAAAACAGACTAACACCACTTGAGAGGGGAAGTACTCCTTAATATATTTATATATAATACTCTTCATGAAACTCTGTGCCTGTATCTTTACTCCTTTCTTACATAAAGTGTTCTTCACGGTCTGGTTTTCATTACTACATGAAACAACTGAGGTATGCTATTAAAAAAAAAAGAGGTTTATTCGTCTCTCTATTTTGGAGGCTGAAATTCTATTTTAAGACTGTAATGGCACCACTGGTTGAGTCCTGGTAAAGTCCTAACAGCAAGCAATATTGCGGCAGGAGCACAGGCAAGAGGAAGAGATCCCATGCACAGAAGAAGGAAACCAGACGACCTGGGTTCCCACAGCCCCTTCCAGAGCAAACCCTAGAGAGCTGAGGGCCTCCCACTAGGCTCCAACTCTTCACAATCAATGACCTCAACATGATCACATTGGAAGCACACCTCCTACACACGAACCCACCACTACCTAGTCTCCCTGTCCTGTTATTGAAGGCGCATTCTCTGATCATGGTGATGTGTTATTTTGTCCTCCACCCCATAGTGACTGTGTTCAAATGTGCATTTTTGCTGGATAGGTGAGCAAAAGCCATGGGTTAGGAGAAAGCTCTATTTTCTCTTATTTTCAAAATGATTCTTGATACTTTCTTGCTATATTTTAATTCTTTTTTTAAAAGCCTTATACAAGTAGATTTCAGTCCTTAGTGTTTTCCAAAATTCTGCACTAGATGTGTAGGAAGATAAAGTTCTGACCCAGAGCACCTACATGTTTTTCTTGTGGTTTAAAAAAAAAAGGAGGGGGGGGAGGGAACTGGAGGAATGGCACAGAGGTTAAAGCACTTGCATAGCAAGCGCAAGGCCCTGGGTTCAATTACTCAGCACCAAATAAAGCTGGGCATGACGGTGTACACCGGTCATCTCGGCACTCACTCAGGAGGCTGAGGCAGGAAGATTACCAAGTCCAAGACCAGGCTGGGCTACATAGTATATTCAGGATCAGCCTGGGCTACACAGCAAGACCCTATATCAAATAAATAAGTAATCAAAAAAGAAAAAAGTTCCACAGCGATAAATATCTAGGTTGCATTTATATTTCATCTGGTCAATGCTGATTATAAGAAGTTAAATTAATATTCACCAATTTTGTCAAAAAGTAAGAAAAAATTGCATTAGACAGGATCTAGTTGAGTAAACTTAGGACACGGTGGGTTTAAACAAGCCCAAGCAGGCTGTCTTTCCTGCTGGACTTGAGTCAGTATAATCAAAGCACTGAGCAATCCAAGAAGGAACAGACCATGCCATAGGTTACAGGAGGGCATTGACTTCAGACCGTTTCCACACAGCCTCCTTTACCAGCGGTAGCACTCCCCAGAAAACTCTTAAGAATTGCGGGGTTAAATCCTATCTTGTGTTTTACTTAAAAATATGCTAGCTCAACAGAGCACACAATATTCTGCATTCTGTCAGGAATGAAAATGGATGTGGCACACTGAGACCCACATACCCCCCACATGCTCCCATGTGTACTTTGCAGCATTGTGACATGGAAACAGTTGTAGATTAGGCACATTTCATTCAAAAACTTTTGCTAAATGCAAGTGAAATTACTATGAAGAATTACAGCTAACTTTTAAAATTGAGAATGTCACAAACCTTCCATAATTATCTACTCAACTAATACATAGTAACATATTCTAGCCTAAACATTAACCTGAAAATTGAGCACATGCCTATAATCCTAGCACTCTGGAAGGCTGAGGCATGAAGATAGTAAGGTCAAGCCTAGCCTGGGCAACCTAGTAACTTAGTACTATTCTGTCTCAAAAAAAAAAAAAAAAAAAATTAAGGACTGGGGATGTGGTTCAGTGTCAAGGCCCTGGGTCTATAAAAATAAAAAGATTAACCTGAAGTCTATGAACATGGATTTTGAATTGATTTAGGAGTACCCAAGGAACTTCAAGTTATAAGCAAGATGACATTATCTATTTATTTACTGGAAAAGCAGAGTCCTCAGAAGACCACACACACACACTCACGAGAGAGAGAGAGAGAGAGAGAGAGAGAGAGAGAGAGAGAGAGAGAGAGAGAGATAGGGTCTCGCTCTGTAATCCAGGCTAGTTCTGAATTCACTACACTATGTAGCCAAGGCTGGCCAGGAACCCAAGCAATCTTCCTGCCTCAGTCTTCCGAGTGCTGGCATGACAATTGTGCACCACCATGCCCAGCTAATTTTTATGTAGTGCTGTGGAACTGAACCCAGAGCCTTAGTGCCAATAAGCAAGTATTTCAACCACTGAGCTATGTCCCCAGCTCCAACATTTTCAGAAGATCAGCATACTAGAAAAAAAATAACCTATAGCTCTTCAGCATATCTAATCACATAAAACATTCAATAAATGACTGCAGAATTTATTCCAAGTTAAGTGGGGTTTAGTTTAAAAGTGTCTGTTATTAAATCAGGCAGGATAACATACACGTATAGCAAGATCCTATCTCTTTATAATAATAGTCAGAGGGCTGGAGGAATAGCTCAGCAGTTAAAGCACTTGCCTCGTAAGTGCTAAGTACCTGAGTTTGATTCCCCAGCACCACATAAAGGGGGTGTCATGGCACATGCCTATAATCCTAGCACCACAGTGGCTGACGCAGGAGAACTACTATGAATGAGTTCAAGGCCAGTCTGAGCTACATAGTGAGTTCAGAACCAGCCTAGATTAGAGTGAGATCCCATGTCAAAAAATAGTAACAATGAGTCAGAATTACCCAATTTTCCCAAATCACCTCCCTATTTATAGTCCATAGGTACTTGGGTTTGACAATGTGGTTTTTTACCTGCTCTCCACAGACGAAGTCAGACCGAGAGGTCTCCAGCCTCGCAGCTCTCCAGCCCTAAGAACACAGAATCCAAAACTCTTTGGTGGCCTGGCACCCCTTTGCATTCCCAGCAATCTCATTAGCTAACTACACTTAGAAAAGCACCTCTCAAAGGATAGTCTAAGATACCGCAGAGACCCCCAACAGAATCTGAGGAGAGATCAAGTAACTATTTGTAATGAGCATCCTAGGAGACTCTGATTCCCATTAAATTTCAAGATTCACTGTTAAGGCTTAATATACGGTCCATGCCAATTACTCTGAAGCCTGGCTACTAAGGGGTCACCCACAGAGCTCTCAAAACTACCAATGCCAAGCCTACATCATCCTAAAGCAAGTAAAACAGAAGTAAACTAAAGCATTTTAAAAGCATCAGTATTTTTTAAGTTTTCCAAGTGAAAGCTGGTATGTGGCAACACAAGCTTATAATCCCAGCTACCTGAGAGGCAAAGGCAGAAGGATGGCAAGTTCCAGCCCAGACTGGAAAATTTAATGAGATCCTGTTTCAAAATTTAAAAAAAGAAAGAAAGAGACAGGGATATAATAGCTCAGTGGTACAGAGCAGTGCAGTCTCCAGGACACTACAAGGAAAAAAAGGTTTCAAGTGAATCTAACACATAGCATCAGAACTACTATATCACAGTATCACACACCTTGAATAAATCACAGGAATCCTTATTATGGGTCTACGGTTTTCATGTATCTGTTAACTCAGTCTGATTGTACTCTCTGCAGTGTATCAAGTTTATGTCTTCTCTTCATAGTAGAAATCTGTTACCCTCATGACTTTTAACACATGAGATACAGGAGAGGAGAGATCTTTTTGATTTGTGACAATCTACCCCATGCCCTACTACAGTTAACTCAGTCAAGAAAAAAAAAAAATGCAACAGAATATTTTTTTCTATCTTACCTACCCTATCAATTCCCATTTTTCTTGTCCTAATGGCTACCTTTCTATACTGACTTCAACCAATCCCTGTACCCTCTACAATGCTAAAAGTATAGCCAGAAGAGCATGTTAATTGATAGTATATTTAAATTTCAAAAGAAATGCATTTCTAATGGCTGGGAACCTGGTAGTTTCTAATGTGGATGTGAGCATAAAAAATCACCAGAGCGTGAGCAAAAAAAGTGCACATCTCAGCCCCTAGGAAAAAAGCAGAAGGAGATAGTTATCAGAAAACTTATTCAACTTCTTTCCTTTTGCTCTGATAAAGCCTTTTTTAAAATCAATTTTGTATTGCCAGCGCATCTCAATGACAAGAATACTGGGTTTCATTGTGACATTTTTATACACACACCCAACACACTTGATCACATCCTGCCACACGTCCTTCCCCTTTTCCCTCCCCCTTCTCTCTATCCCCTTTCTCTTCTCTAACATCAGAGTTTTCTAAGATCACACTAGATTTCCAGCACTATCATTTTATAAAGACATTTAAAAGCCGGGTACAATCGCTAACTCTTCAATAAAAGCAACCTTTCTACCCATGAAAGACAGCAGCTCCTACTGTGGAGGAGGGGCAGTGAACCCAAAGACAAAGTTGTGAATCCAGAGGAACCATCCACCACACTGCAGACCCATGTGGTTTGGACTTGAGCTGTCATATAAATACAATACGCCCAGAAAATGCACTTGTGGTCAGTGAAGAAATTACTGTTCAAGGGGAATCCCCTACAGAAGATTTAGCCATTTTAAACAAATTTAACCCTGAGATAATATAAGCAGATTAACCCCAATTCATAAAACAAACTGCCTCTCAGAAACTGTTACATGGAAGTAGCAGCTCTTTTCCAGTACTTGTGGACAGGTCTTACCTTCACACCCAGTCATTCCTTCCAGAACATGGCTTCTGCCAGTGTGGCAGGAGGCCCCATCTCTCCGCCACCCACCAAACGGCAGAGGTTTTCTGTCATTATGTTATGGTTGGGATCTAGAATGTCACCCAAGAGCCTCACACATTTAGATGTCAATTATCTGTGGGTTTCATGTGCTGTAAGAGGTGAGATGGAGTTGGGAGGGGCAAATTACAAGAGTATGACAGACGCCTGAGGGTGTGGCCTGGAAGCACCCACTCTTTCTCAGCTTCTCCCCCCAGGCTCGATCCTTCCTCTTGGGCTGCCAGGAGCAACTGTGTCCCGCCAGACTTCCCACCACTGCCAGCTGTCCATGAACAGCCTGAGGCCTGAAACTAAACTAAACCTTTCCTCAAGTTGTAGGAGCAGTAGGAGCAGGGGGCATTGCGTCCCAGACAGAGAATGTGACTAAGACACACTTCCAGAGGCCACTCTCACAGACCCTTCAATGGGGAGAAAGAACTCAGCCAAAAACCAGAACAATTTTCCTTCATCTCATCTGACTGCCACCTAATTGTTAACTATGCACCCTCAGATTAGTCAGAAATGTTTTTCTATATTTTGTAAAAGTTATTTTATCATGAAAGAGGCAGTAAACTTTCAAGGAAAACTTTGGGAAAATTAAGTCTTTAAAGGAATCCAGCCTTAAAGTGAAAATAAGACACGAATTCAGGACAGGGTTCATAAAACAAAGGGGAAAAGGAGGCATCAAAACAGCTGAACTCAATGACGAAGAATCCCAGAGTGTTTCTAATGGAATGGGTGCCTCGAGAAAGCAGGTATGGACTCAGGAGACAGACAATCCCTGGATGTTGTAGGACTCGCAAGCCTCAGAAAACCCACCAGGCCCCCTCTGCATCTGCTGCTGTGTCTAGAGGTGACATACAGAGGGACAGATAGCTTTGAGCCGCACTCAACATGTGTTCCAGCTCAGCAGAAACCCTGCAAACGGGGAAGGGTTACGAAGCTCTCGGGATCTTGAAAGTGTCACCTATAAAAATCTGAGCCAGCTAATTCCCTCGACAAGGACAGAAAGTCTGAACACCTGGGCACAGGGTGCGCCTCTACAAATGTCGTGGTGCTCGCTGCTTACTGTGCTCCCAAAATGGAAGAGGAAGCAGCAAGGTACAGCCGCAAGACCACAGAAGATAAGTCGGCTGGACTGGAGCAGCCGACAGAGGGCCGCCAGCCAGAGCTGCAGAGCGCTGACAGTGTGACGAGACACAAATACACACAATACACGGAGGACTCCAAAGATTCCTCTGGAAAAAGAACGCAAGGTATCTAGCAACTTTTATACTGATTACATGCTTTAGTATAATGCTTTGGATATACACTGGATTAAGCAAAGCATGATTAAAATTACCTTCACATTCTTCGGTTTTTAAATGAAGTTCCTAGAAAATTTTAAATTTTACACACACACACACACACACACACACACACACACACACTTATTTTGCATTACCCTTTTAGTAAGCAGCAATGAGCTACACGTTGATCACGAACGCATGCTGTCTGTTACCTCCTCTGGCTACCTTACTCCACCTCTGAGCCTCAGGCTCTCTGTAACATTAAGGTACCAGCTCCAAGGGAACCTAGAGTTACTTGTGCAGCACCTCTAACTGGAACCTTAACCAAATCAATCAAGCATTCATTTAGCAAATATCTTCACTACCTACTGTGTGCGAGAGATACTTTGAGACAAAAAGCCCTGCCTCCGTAAAGATTATACTCCGACAAAGACAATTCAAACAGAAGCATAAAAGATACAACACACATGCAGTGCTAAATGTGTGATGGGCAGGCAAGGGGGAGAAAGAATGGGGAAGGAGGCAGAGCATTAAGGCAGGGACCTATAATTGTTACACACGATTGGCAACAAATTAGTCGTAAGAGGGGGAAAAAGCAGCCGAAGCACAGAGTACAGTTTCTTTCCAGGCTAAAGGAAACATTGTAGGGGGCTACAGGAATGGCACAGTGCCTAAAGCACTTGCTTAGCAAGCACAAGGCCCTGAGTTTGATTCCACGGCCCTACATAAAACTGGGCAGAGGCAGGAGGATTGCCACTGAGTCCAAGGCCAACCTAGGCTACAGAGTTGAGTTCAGAAGGAAGGAAAGAAGGAAGGAAGGACATTCTAAAAATTAACGGTGGTTATGCCTGCAGGTAACTAAAAGCCACTGAAGTGCACACTTTTAAAATGAGTAGGTTGTGTGGTATGTGATTTACATTTCCAAAGCTGAAAAACATTATGAGAGTTCAGCTCAGTGGTGCAGGCCTATAATCCCAGCACTCTGCAAGGTGAGGCAGGAGAATCTCAAATTCAAGCTAAACTTGGGCAACTCGGCAAGGCTCTCTCAAACATTAAAAATAAAAATGGATTGGGAATGTAGCTCAGTGTGAAGGCTCTGGGCTCAACCACAGAAAAAATATTAGCCAAGGATTTTTTCACATAGGACTGCACCAGATTTTTTATACAGCGAGGCAACAAACAGAACCTTTCAAGAAAATTTTGACACATAAGGTGCAGTGCTATGGCACAGGAATGAGCCTGAGCTCCATCGGCCTGGCCTTCTTCCTCCTGGTTCTGATGGCCAAACCTGCTCTGTATCATGAGAGGAATGGGGAGCAGATCCTAGAGCCTGAGGGAAGAACAAGGCAACACTCAGGTGCACAGGAGCAGGAACAGAAGCTGAGGCTGAGGCCCTCAGTGAGAAACCCAGGAGAAACCCAAAGCCCGGAAGAAGCTAACAATGCAAACAGATAGTGGCTATGAGGGCTACAGCAGATAGAGAGCAGGCAAAAGGAAATTAAGGCGCCAGACTCCACTCCTGCCAAGAGTGAGGGCACCAGCTGGACTGCTCAAAACTAAATCTGATGTTCTCAGCAACCTTCTAGGTCTCATCTCCAGTTTGTTTCCTCATCTACCAAGCTAAAAACATCATCAACATTTTCAATTTAGGTTCTTCAGCCAATCTAAAGAAAGGCTACTTCACCCTACCAGCTTCCCCTCTAACACCACCCATTCCCTTCTTTCCAACTGCACTACTGCCAACCATAGGCCTCTTCTGAAGAACCTTCCTCATCACCCAGATATCCACATGCTGTGGTCTGTGCTCATGACCTGGGCCCTTCCTCTTCCTCACACTGTCCTCTCCTGCTGCTACAGGCTGAGCAGCTTCCTCTCCCACATGCTCCTGCTACGGTCTCAAAACAGTCCCAAAAGCAACAGAGGAAACTGACTATGGAAGAAGACCTCTAAAACTTCACCCCAAAATAAACCTTTTCTCCTCTTTTGAAGAGAACTACTACTACTAGGATCCTCTAGAATTTTGAGGGTCTATTTTTGATAGATCTCAGAAATTAACTCATTTAACAGCTATTCAAATCATTTTTCCCTGCCTCCCTTTACATAAAATTGTGATCCTTCTTTGTCAACTTGAATGAGGAAAGTAACGCTGAGTAGATGGATTAAGACATAAGTTTGGGTGAGCCCATGGAAGACTGGTACATAAGCCAGCGAACTGAGGGGAAAAGACCTACTGCACACAGGGTTAACACCAATCAACAGACTGTAACCCGGACAGACTGAAAGAGGAAAAGACGACGCAAGTATATCCTATCTCTAGAAGAGCTCCAGCTTTTGCCAACCCCTCCACGCTCAATCTCCAGCGTAGACTCACATGGGTGCTTCTAACAGTGAGCCTCCAGGCCTCCAGCCTTGGGAGAGTAAGGCAGGAAGAACACAAGGTGGAGCCCAGCCTGGGCCTCAGCCTGGACGCAGCTCAGCATGAAAGTCCCGGGTTCAATCCAAAAAAAGTAAAATGAAAATCTCCAGCCTGGTCCAGGTCTGGCAACTGGCTCTTCTGCTCCCTGCAGCCAGTCACTACAGTTGCACTGCTTCTGACACCAAAGCCAGACAAATAGTGAAACATCAACCAACCACGCACATGATACCTGGCCAATCATCTGAGGCTGGCTACACTAACACACTCCTACCTTCTTTAATGATGGTCTAGGTTCTCGAGGAGACAAAAAGAAAAGTATTATCTATGTAGGGGCAAAAGATGAACCAGAGTACAATATCTACTTACCAGGTTTCAAAGTAAAGTAAGTCTCTGAACTACTTGTAGCAACTCGTCAAAGAAAAGGTCGATGATGTCAGTGTTTTCAAAAACAGCACTTTCTGGTAACACAGTACTGATATTCTTATTGCCAGGGTCCCTTTCTGATTATAAGCACTGAAGTGGAATAAAATGCCCTGCAACTCTCTAAAAAATTAAACGGAAAGATACAACATGAACACAGAACATCTAGGATGAGATATAACAAAAACTGTCTGCAAAAAAAAAAAAAAAAAACAGTTCTAAGTAAAAATAAAGTGAATAAAAATGTTAATACAAGATGACATGTCACAATAAAATGATACTTTATTCCTCTTAAAATACCAAGTATTTCTAATACCACAGCTTGAGTTTCACTTATGTGAAGATTGCAGGCAGGCCTGGTGGCACTGGCCTGTAGCTCAGCACTCTGGGAAACTGAGACAAGAAGACAGCCAGTTGAAGTCCAAGTTACAACTTATCAACTTAAGTGAGACCTTGTCTTGAAAACAAAAGTAAAAATAAGCTGGGTATGATACAACTCAGTGTGGAGGCTCTGGGCAACATTCCTAGAACCACAAAAAAAAAAGTTTGCTATTATTATATCATTGTTTGGGAATGTTTTTAATGCTATCATTTGAAAAGGTTTCTTAGTATTTCCTCATAGATTCTGTTCCATTATAAATCTAACAAAAGGATGCATAATTTAACTGTGTAACATCTACCTACTCTTATCCATCTCTTTACTGTTTTTATTTATGTGCAACATATTTAACAGTATGTCCTACTTTTTTCACCATGACCCCAAGGCTTTCACAATGAACTACAACCCTTTTTTTTAATCTTCCTGCTTCACTATCTTTACTCATGTGTAGCCATGACAATCCAACCACACTCTCTCTCCAAGATGACAAAAATAAGAAAAATCTATATATAACTTTCAGCATATCGGATACATAATAATTAAGAAATGACGGCATCTAGTCAACCAAAGCACGTGAACTACTTACAAACCTGTGCACCCCTTGGAAACACCCCAGGGCTGCTGCAACCACGACCCAATACTTCCCTAACTCTGCCTTCACGTTCGAAAGATCCACCAACTCAACTTAAGCCAACACCACCATCTGGCCAGACTTTCATCACTCTCATCACTTTCACCCACTGACTGTGATCATCTAATCAGATGGAAAGTATCCACCAAGCAAGAATTTGCAAGAAGAGCTGTGATAGTACATGTAGTACAAAGTTAATGATAAAAGGCATTTTCTGTTTTAAGTGACTCCTGAAAACAACGTAGGAATGAAAGGCCCTGAATTCTCTCTCATTCCTATCTGATTATTTACAGGAAGTAACTTCCCCAGGATTTGGGGACTTCTAACATCTCAGGATACAGGAGAGCCTTTAGTCACCAAGCACTATGAGCTGGGTACCAAGGTGAACCTGGATGGGAATCAAAAGCAGAAATTGTCCTCAAAGACCATGCCACAGACAGTTACCAGTCCACAGCCCAGGGTGGGGCTGGTCTACATTATTAATGACAATATTTTCTAAGTTATTCTTTGGTTAAAAAGTAAACAACAGAGGTCTTTATTTTTTTGTATACAAATAGAATAGTATAGCAACTATTGCAGATCATTTGAAAATGACGCAATACAAATAGAATAGTGGAGTAACCACTTCAGATTACTCAAGAATGACACTTTCCTGTGACTCTTTATAGCTGAAACAAAATTTTATCAGTTTGTGAATAATTTAAATGTTCTAAAGTAATCTTTGCGGACATTCCAAGCCCATAGCTTTATGTACAATAAACTCAGACTTGTTTTGCAAAGCACTGTACCCATGGCAATAACGCGTGCTCCTCTACAGCTTCAGAGCGTCTAAACTCACTTTCCTGGGGACGATCCCTGGGCAAGTGTAAATCTAGTTTCCTCAGCTGCAAAATGATAGCAGAACAGTAACTACTACACAGGATTGTTGTGATTGTTAAATCATATTAAACACTTATTACTTCGCAGAGTCCCTGAAACACACATTCAAAAAAAAAAAAAAAACGCTTTTATCTGCTATTGCAACTGCCATCACCATTCTTACAAGTCCCAGTGACTAGGGAAGTTTTAGTACACCTCACATAATGTTTAACAATACCCAAACTTAAAAGTAGACTTTTAAACCAATCAAAATCTAACATCTCTGAGACAGCAATAGTTGAACTGTTATTTTAAACTGACGCTACTCCATACGCAGCTTCCTTTAAACAAATCCAAGACATAGAAACATACAGCCACATACAGAGCTAAAACAGGTGAGGACAGGACAATTCCCTTCATAGGAATCCTCCCCAATCTCTCAGACAGCTCAGCTATAGCTAAAGCATGGTGAGATTCTAAGCATACATATACCAGGTGTACCCACAAAGTTGAATATGGATTCATTCCAACCTGTGCTAACCTTCCTTCCTAATGTTACCTCCAAGACAGTCAACCTTCCTAGGTCACCCACTGCATGATACACCAGCTTCCCCGTGGTAACAAGTCCTCCTCCCTTCGCCTGTTCTTCCTGCACACCAAGATAAAGCCACACAAAACAACACTGCAGCTTTAAAGCTTTGGAATTCACCTTCAAAAGACACAAAATGCAAAGGTCTTTACAAAGTTGCTGTTTGTTTTCTGGACAAAGAAGCACCTTTAAAATTTTTTGTTTTGTTTTGGTCTATGATCTTAAGATAAGAATCAGTCATGCCAAAAGGCAGTCAACTGTGTCATAGCACACAAAAAACTGTTAACTGTGGTTAAGTGATACATCCTGTTTCTGGATGCATGGCAGCCCATCAACAGGATAATTTGCATAGCCACACAACCGTTTAGAGGTATCAATGACAGCAGCAGTCAACCTAATGGACTTCAGACCTTACAAAGTGTTCAAATTAACCAACTCCATTTCCCTAGATTATCAATGAGCAGAAAACAACAGGACACCTGCCAAGTTTTGAATTTTTAAATACAATAAAATAGGAAGGAGTACAATATTCTGAGACTACCACACAATGTCAAAAGAAAAGTCAATAAGGTTATTTAGATATAAAGTTAATAAGGTTATTTAGTGTGTCATGTCGCAGTGGTGAAATCGCATGGTCCAGACACCTCATGGAGTCATCTTGACTCTAGATCCCACTTCAGAAACCGCAAAGACCCTCGGCTTCATTTTCACCGTGCTATGCTTTCAGTCGCCCCCACGCCCTCTACTCTGGTTGAAACTAGTCGGCCATACCATGGGAAATCGAGAAGGCAAGTTTATCTCACTTTGCTGCCTTCACAGAGTCTCCATCTGTTGCCCACATGCAGACCCCAGGCCTAGATAAAAACCAGTCTCATTGGGTAACTTTCAAGAGTACAAGCTCTCTTGTGCTTCGGACACCAGTTGTTCACCTTTGTACAGCTTTGGGGGCTTAATGTACAAATGTGATGTGTTTAAGAGTTAAGTACACCATGCGAGACAATCCAACTACCATCACTACCAATGCCACGGTCCAGGCCATCACCTCGGAAAGTTTCCTCCCACTCCTGTTTTGTTTTCCATTAGTGGTAACAACTCTTAATACAAATTCCACCCTCTTAAGAATTCTTTCCCCACGCACTGCTAGAGAGCAAACGTAGGTCCTCATGCATGCTAGGACAAGTGCTCTACTGTTCAGCTACATCCTCTGCTCCTGAGGAAACATTTCAGTACAAAATATTGTTAATCACAGGCTGTATATCTAAACACTCGCCAGATCTTAGTTTGTACAAGAGAAACTCTGAATCAGATATCAGCCTCTTTCGGTTTTTACACATCCTTCAGCTGAGTGCCCTAGAATTCTATCCAAGCAGGCAATCCACCACTACCACCTCCGTCTGCCACCAGTGACAGCCACGTGGTCCACACTAACCAAGCACAGCATCCATCAGACCTCAGGGTTGGTCTACACAGGGCAAGTGACCCAGGGCTTTTAAGGAGAACAACGACAACGCCTAGGTTTACTTACAAAATATCCAGGTTTACAATTGTTGTCCTGAAATAATTTTATTCTCAAAGGTATTTGGACTTAGACCACAGGCTCTGCAATAGCTTAAGATCATATATGTCTCCTTAATGCTCATATGTTAAGGGCTCAGTGGCCAGTCTGTGGGACTACAGGGAAGTGGGGAGACCTTCAGGAGGTGGGACCTGGTGAAGGTAGGTCACTGTGGGCATGCCCACAAGGAGATACTGATATCGTGACCCCTTAATAGATGCTAGCAGTATTGTCCACTTGTAACGAAAATATCATCTTCAAGAGGTCAATCACCTGCCTGGGAGTACAGTCAGTTCTAGGATAAAGGGGTCACTATCCTCTGGAATTGCCAAAATATTAAGTAAGATGAAAGCCTTCAGATCTAGCCAACATGAAAGAGTGCCAATCTGGGAATAAAGTAACAGAAATGCAGTGAGAACCAATCACATCACTGATGTGATGTCACAGAGATTCAGGTGTATCTAAAATATGTCCTTACCTCAGTCTTCACTCACACAAGCCAAATACACTTTTGTGCTATAACCAGTTTTAGTCTGACCTCTCTTGCTTACAAATGAAGGAAGTCAATGAGGATACATAGGGAGTTGAACTGTCAGAGGGGCACAGTGGCAAGCTCTTGTGGTTCTCACTACCCAAGAGTTTAAGGCAGGAGGATCACTTGTGCCAAGAGCTCAAGGGCAGTCTGGGCAACACTAAGAGACCATTTGCAAAATGAAAACAGTCATGACAGAAAATTAATAGGTTCAGGTAAGTTCTAAATCTTCTCCTTCCCACAAAAATAGTCCATCAGCTCTATTCTATGGACTTAAAAACAAACAAACAAAAAAAGACCTTCCCTGTGGAAGTCCTCTCTTTGAAGGTCCTGAAAGTTTCCACACTTCACATCCTTGAAGGCAGAAAACGCACCAGCCTCTAGGTCATTCAGGGCACCTGTACTTAATGGGAAGACAAGGGTGAGCTGTCTGTACACTACTGCACTTGCAGTGGCAGCTTTCGAAGCATTTCTTGAAACAATTATTTCAAACTAGTTATAACAAGGAGTTATCTTAAAAAAGTAAAGATGATTAGGGATTGAACCTAGATACCATGTACTAAGCTACCTCCCTAATCCTATTTGTTTTGAAACAAGTCTCAGCAAGCCATTAAATTGCCCAGGTTAAGCTCACACTTGAAATCCTCCTGCTCCTAAGTTCTATTCCTCTAAGCTTCTCTTAGACAAAAAAGCAGTAACTCCGCACTGAGATGACTACCCTACACCGAAAAAAAAGAAAAAAAAAAAAGAAAAAGAATATGATTAATGACGACTTGGTTCTTTTAAGTGTGAGCAGAAATAGTATGAAAGAAGCATTTTTTAATGTCATGAGACGTTTTCCTCCTATCTTCCTCCCTCATCTCATCCTAGTTTAACATCCAGATTCCATCACACCCAGTTCAAAACAGACAATATGGAGAACTCAAGCCTCATATTACTTATTAATCAGAAAAAGAGCATGGTAGGCAAAGAGATTAGAACAGAATTGCTGAGCCAGGCTCACAGGTGCAGGCCTTTAACCCCAGCACTCTGGGAGACAGGGGCTGGAGGATAGCAAATTCAAGCCCAGCATGGCCATCTCAGCTACTTGGGAGACCTGGCCCCTATGGTTTGGATCTTCAGTGTGGCCCAACAGCCTTACCTATGTGGGAATGCCCGTTTTTGGGGGCCCAGCCTGGCTGGAAGGTGCAGAGGCTTCAGGCTTGACTTGGAAAGACTGTGTCAATTTGTTGCAACTGGGAAAGTTCCAGGGAATCTCTTTCAGGTGTGTGTTGTTGACTTGTGGGCCAGGAAGAGGCAGGGGCATCGCTCTGCCTCACCTGGCAGCTTGAAGTGATTAAAGGAAGAAGAAACATTGTTCTAGCTTCTTCCTGGGAAAGCTGAGCCTTGCCTGAGGTTCCAGATACTGACCGGGCTCCCTCTTCACTGGGCGTCCTGAGCAGCTGGCCAGCCTCCGCCTTGTGCCTTCACGGTTGTCAGCGGCCCTATGTTGGACTGCGCAATACCTTCTGAAACTGTGAGTTGCACTGACTCTTTCCTCCCTGAAATTATGAATGTTGAGTACTCTGTCACAGCATCAAGAAAGTGACCAAGACACCTGCCTTGAAATCAAAAATGAAAAATTATGGAGTTCGGCTCTGCCATAAAGAAAGATAAATTTGAGTCATTTGTAGGAAAATGTATGCACCTTAAGACCACAATATTTAGTGAAATGAATCAGACTCAGAAGATTAAAGGTCACAAGGTTTCTCTTACATGAGAGACCAAAGTATAAACAGTAAAAGAATCAAATAAAAGGGATGGTAGGAAACAGATCCGTGGAAAGGGAGAAGGGTGAGGGATGGAGGAGGGAAGTGCAAGTGATTACAGATATGGCAGTCTACCTCTGTGTAAATGGTTAATCTAAAAGGAGAAACCCAGATCACAGTCATTTCATACAGGGTGCAGGAAGATCGCAAAGGGGAAGGATTTCTAATTTTGCAGGAACATATATGTGCACAAAATACTCAAGTTCAATGTAAACATTATGCATCTCACACACACACACACGTCAATAAAATGGAGGAAGAATAAAAAACAACTAAATACGTCACCGCCTACCTTACTGAGAAAATAAATCTACCAGCTGATACGTTCTCCAGTGCCCTACCACCAGTGGAACACATGCTTGGGCGGGCGCGCTCCCTCACACCCTCCCTTCTGTCATGTCCCCTCAGTCTTCAGTCACCAACTTTCTCCCAGGAGCCAAGCCATCCAGGAACACTACCCATACCACAGGCTCCTCTGTTCCCCATGTCAGCCCTCTGCAGCTGGGCTCCCACTTCTGCCTAGCCTCCTACACCTCACTCCCCACTGCCCTGAGGTACTGTGGTGTGGGATCCACTCCAACTATACCTGTTCAAAGTCATTCATTTCCTCCCACCTCTCTCTCTCTACTGCTTCCCAAACGTCAAGATCTTCTTTCACCTACCCCTTAAAAGTTGAGGATACTGCCAAGGCCCTATTGGTACAGGCCTATAATCCCAGCCACCTTGGAAGCTGAAGCCGGATTTCAAGTTAGAGGCCTGGGAGAACAACTTAGTGACTTAGTGAACTCCTGTGTCAAAATAAAAACTAAAAAAAATTTTAAAGGGCCACACTCTGGGCGCAATCCCTAGTACTCACTCCCCAAAAAGGCAGCGATTCTCAGCGTTGGCCCCAACCGTCCAGCCTTCCCACTGTACATCCTCTCCCCAGGCAAGTTCAATACTGGCTTGCAACAAAAATCCCTCCCTCTCTGTGCCCTTTGTCTCCTGCATCTTTATCTCTGGCTCTAGTGGCTGTTCCTGAGATACATAAACCCATAAAAGAAACTACTACACGTGCTTACTGGATAGCTCACAAGTATCTCAGCTATCCAAAACCAAAACCCAGCCTCTCCCCCACAAAACCCGTTTCTCTGGCTGGACTACCTCCATGAATAGCACTCCCCTGCCAGAGCTGGGAACTGAAACATCACCTCAGCCCCACACCCAGGCCCCTTCCACCCCCACTCTCAGCCTTTAAACCCTCCCTTGCCACTGAAAATGTCTAGCTAAGGCATCTGACCACCCAACCTCCCACTGTCCCTGGAATAAAATCATGCACGTGGGGCCAGGGATATAATGCAGAGCCTCAAGTACACTTGATAAGAACTCCTGGCCCCTCAGATCAAGTGTTGAGCCTACTTTGCAAGGCCCTCAGCACTGGCCCCTCTGGGTACCACTGCTCCCACACCAAGATGCTCCCCGCCCATTCGGTACCCTGACTCCAGCCATGGGACCTGCTCTGCCTGGATTCCAGGCCTCCCAGGAAGCATCTTCTTACACCTGGAGCACTTCTGTTCCCTACTCTCAGCATGCAAAGACTCTAACCCACCTTTGGTCTCCCAGGTCACACTACAGGTTGAAGAAAAGGCTGAGCTTCCCTTATTCAAAATGTTTGGGATCAGAGTTTCAGATTTTTTCACACTTTAGAATATTTGCATACTTAGAATGACATATCCTAGGGATGGGATTTAAGTCTGAACATAAAAGTTATTTTTCATATACACAGCCTTAAGATAATTTTCACAGTATTTTTAATAGTTATGTGCACAACACCAAATTTTGTGGTATGGAATTCTCCCCTAATGTAGCAACACTGTGTCATGTCTGTTTCAGATTGTGGCAGGGCAGTGTGTCACTTGCCTGTGAAGAGCTCAGTGGATTGGCTGAGGCAGGAAGACTGTCAATCTGGGAAACTTGGTGAAAAACTGCCTCAAAACAGAAGGCTTGGGATGTACCTTAGTGATAAAGCACTAGTTTAGTATGCATGAGACCCTGGGTTCAAATTCTAGGACTGAAAAAAAGTCTCAGACTATGGAGGATTTCAGAATCAGGAGGCTTGATGTTTGACTGCTAAATTAATCAGTCTTATAAACGGTGGCCACAACATACCACATTTACTGAACAACATCAACCACTTTGTTACTTTTTCACACCTCTCTCACTAGAACTAACTTCCCACAGACAAACAGTCTCTTCACTATCAGACCTTTGGCCCCAAACAGTTCGTTGACCTGGATGATCACCCCCAATCCCAACTTACATCAAGTTATCACAGAGATAACTACCAGACTTTTTTCCTTGCAAGCCTGCGGACTACACCTGGGGCACTCTACCACTATGCCACATTCTCAGCCCTTTTGCTTATTTTGAAACGAGGTTTTACTAAGTGACTCACACTGGCCTCAAATTTGCCATCTTCCTTCCTTTGCCCCTCAAGTAGCTAAGATTACAAGCATATGCCTCCACACACAGATTTTTGTTTCTAGAACTTTGGTATGGTTCAAGTACTTTTCTAAAACTATTTCTTCTCTCATTATTAATAAAGCCACAACTATGCCCAAGTTCAATCAAAGAAGCTGGAGCAGTATTCTTTTAATAAGTACCTACGATGGCCAGCCTGTATGGGGCTGGAGTCGAACCCAGGGCCTCGCACATGCTAGGCGAGTACTTTAACCACTCAGCTACCCCCCACCCCAGCCCCATTATGTCCATTTTATTAACAAAAAAATAAAAAATAAAACCTTAAAACATTAAGGGCTTAAGTAACTTGCCCAAGACCACACAACTAATAAACGTTGGAGCTAGTTGAGTCTGGTGATGCACGCCTGAAATCCCAGCTATTCCAGAGGCTGCAACAAGAGGACAATTTCAAGGCTAGTCCACATGACTTTGTTAGACCCTGTTTGAAAATTCAAAAGGGCTAAGACAATCCTTTGTCTTTCAGGGGCAAAGCACTTGCCTACCATCGGTACTGAAATTCGTAACTATCAAAAGAAAAAAAATGGAGCCAATTTTATAATTGGAGAGAAAAAAACTCATTATTTGGAAACCACTAAACATCCTATATTGAGACCTGAAGCGACACTGCTTGGGCAAAACTGATTTCTCTCACTGTACCCCTCGCTATCAGCTGCTACCAGAGAGCAACGTGAGCACCACAGGCAAAAGGTGCCAGGACAGAAGAAGCCCACAAATGAGAAATCACACTCACTGAGGAAATACAAAGTGACAATGGATTAACATCTTCCTCAGAAGACACAAGGAAGAAATTCCAGTCAGACCAGGGAGTCCTGCCTAGCCCCAGCAGCTGACACTGGGTGTGATTCCTGTACATCTCTTAATAAGATGCCTGCCTTGGGCTGGGAGTGCAGTCCAGTGGTTAGAGTACTTGCCCAGCATATACAAGACCCCCCGGTTCAATCCCCAAGCACCACATAAAAATTAGCTCGGCAAAGTGGCACACATCCATAATCCCAGCTCTCAGGAGGCTAAGGCAGGAGGACTGCTGGGAATTCGGGACCCATGTGTACACAGTGAGTTCAGGACCAGCCTGAACTTACAGATCAAGACCTGTTTCAAAAGAGAGAGATGCCTTCCTTAGAATGTAAAGTGTCACGAATTTTTCAGTAAGTATATACATGCATGTCAAGCTTTCTCAACACAAAGGCATCCCCTTGGCTGTCTATAAATTCCACTCCCGTACCAGGATAATTAAGAAAGCAGGCCACAGCGCCGATGTGCTTGGAGGCTTTACCACAAGCCTCCAGCCCTTGCTGCCTAGAAATCGCGTTCATCTGACCTAACCGGCTCAGCAGTTAGCACAACTCTTCCACGCACTCTATTTGTAAATACGAACATTATTTTTCCCTTCACAATGTAACACTGAAAGTCTAATTCCAATGAAGCAAAGCGTCCTATTTTTTTTTCACTCTGACCAGTTATTTCTTACAGTTCTGAAATGTACATAGAATATTCAGATAATGCACGTGGGGCTGATAACAAACATCAAGAAGGAAATGTAGGCCTGGGGTATAGCCTGGTGACGTCACATTCAGCAAGCACGTCCAAGCCCCTGGGTTCAACCCACAGCCCTGAAAAAGAAACGGGTGGGAAGTTCATCACAGATCAGTTGACGTCTTTCTCAATGTCACCTGCAGCAAAAAGGTGTAATCAGAGCTACAGATATACGCGTGGACAACCTCATAAATACAACACTGAGGGAGAAAGTAGTGTGAAGCCATGACTTAAAAGTCCAAACACACAAACATGCTACCTATTGCTTGGACACGCCAGCAACTATACTAAAATGCCTAGGGAAAAAAAAAAAAAAACACAGGATTTGGGATACTTCAAGTTTTGCAGAAAAAGGCAGAGAGAAATATTCGAGCTTTTGAGTCTTTCGCCAGAAGGTAAATATAATACAAAGATATTTACTATGAGACTTTTTTTGGGAGATGAGGTAGTTTTTATGAGACAGCGTCTCACAACGTAGCCCTCACTCACCTCAAACTCGTGATCCTGCTGCCTCAGCCTCCCAGTTGTGTCAGGATTATGAGCATGGGCCACCATGCTTGGGTCAAGGTTCTTTGAGAAAACTTACATTAAAATAGCTTGAAATGTATTCTGCTAAAGGACAGGGTGAGAAATGGGGACAAAGGAGGGAAAGAGGAACAGGTTAGAGAAAGAAGCCATGAATGGAGGGAATGGCATTTTTGTGAATGGAGGTCCAAGTCCCGTAACAGATCATGAAATCTCTGCATATATATGCTTACAACACAAATTTGCCATCAGTTTTAGTTACAATGATGATCTGGACAGGCCTTAAAATCCACCAAACTTTCAATCATGACTGCACTAACAATCTAACTAGATCATCAAACTATGCACACTCCAGGCAATCAAGATTCGTTGCAGCACCCCCAGCAAAAAGATACGGCCACGCCCTCTTCCCCCGCTTATTTCTGTGGTTAAAGGTTTAGGAGTCAGACAAACCTGGGTTTGTCACATTCCAGCCCCACCAATGGTCACTGTGGTTTGAATAAACTATTAATCTCTCTACATTCGGTTTCCTAATCTATAAAATGGGGTAAACAACACATTTCATTGATGAATTTGTATATTAATTATTCTGAATTGAGCACAAATAACACTTAACAGTTACCTACCATTAAATGATTTTGTACAATAAATACAATATATACATTTAGTAATACATTTTAAAGAATGAAAACATTTTCCAAAGGTAGTCTGTAACTATTTGTCTGACATGCAGTTTTTTTAAAGGTTCCTAGTGAAACATTCAAGACACTTGTACTCAGAATTACAATCTGTAAGTTTCTAAATATTCTACAAATCCTTAAATAAAGTCAACTTGACAAGTTTCCTTAAGCAAGATATAGTCAAAGGCAACAACAGAGATCACTGAATTCCCCAGGGGTCTGTGTAGTTTTTGTTTGAGACAGGTTCTCACTCTGTGGTCCAGGCTGGTCTTGAATTCAAACCAATCCTCCTGCCTCAACATCCTGAGTGTTGGGATCACAGGCATGCACCACAACATATTTTTATGAAAGGCTAGGGAATCAAACCCAGGACCTTGCACACGCTAGGCAGGCACACCCTAAAGCACAGCTATGCCCCAAGCCCTGAGTAGTCATCTTTCTAACAAACTTATCGATGTGGAAAAAAAAAGATAACATGTTTTTATTAACTGCAGGTAAATGCAAACAGTTTACTCATACACTACCAATCATCAACACTCAAAGTGATCTACAGTCACCTAACAGAATACAACATCTTTCATTACTGTTGCCTGTCTTTCAATGTTCTCTCTCTATATATATACTGGAAAATATACATACACCAAGTAATAGCCAGCCACTGGAGTCACAGGTCACAAAATACAAAACAGGTTCTTTGGGAATTCATGCTGGGACTTTAAGGGTTCCTTTGCACACAGTAGGATTAGCTCAGAGCTCTTAGAAAAATAAAAATCCCTCTCACAGATGTCTCTGGCTGTCTGCTTTTTCTCACTGAATTTATCACAACAAACACAAGCACCATCAATTAATTTGTTAAGGTAAGCGCTGGACTTACTGTCCTCAAAAAGCCTGATTTTTTTTTTTTTTTTGAGGGAGATGTACTAGGAAATAGGGGACACGCCCTTCATATTGTGCTACATCCTCAACCCTTTTTTACTTTTTATTTTGAGACAGAGTTTCACCAAGTTGCTAAACTTGGAATCCTCCTGCCTCCGTCTCTCAGGGGGCTGGGATCACAGGTCCGCCCTCCTAACTCCAGGACCAGCTCTGGCTGCGAATGTCTGGAGGGCACAGTCATGGGTGTTGACATCCCCCAGCACCTCTCCCTCCACTCTTATCTGTTCCACAGGAGGCTGGCAGCTAACAGCTTTACCGCAGCTGGAGAACCATTCCAACAGGGGATGCAATTCACATCCCCTACAAATTGCTGTGGGTCAGACGTGTAAGTCCTAAAAAAAAATATTCCCCAAGATACCACTGACCTTTGACTTGCCAACTTGCTTTAAAAATTTTTCACCATCATGGACTACATTCAAACTTTGGATGCCTTTCCAGATTTTTGACAACTGTGTCTTCTTAGTCACTGGTAATGACCACTTACACCAAAACTTGTAGGGTAAAAGGTCAGATAACTGGTCTATGGGCCAAAGCCTTTGCAGACACAAAAAATGGGTATTAGAATATATAACTGCAACATAGGTGACATACAATTATTAGCCTTTGAGTGTTCTAAACTTTTTCCATGTCCAACTAGTACTCCAATGCAGCAGCTAGTACTATAATCAAATTTCTACAGAGAAGATATATACGGGCCCAGCATGGTGGTGCTGCATGTCAATAATTTCCAGCCAGCCTGAGCAATTTACTGTTTTCTTATCTCAATAGAAAAATTTTAAAAACAGCTCTGCGGTAAAGCATAGTCTACCTAGTACGTGCAAGTAAGTCCCTAGGTTCGATGCCCAGCACAAAAAAAAAAAAAAAAACTGACCAAAGTAATCTCTACAGACAACAGATAGAGAAAAGGCACTGCAGCAGACACTTGACATGGATTCACTGCCTGACCACTGAAGAATTCTAAAACAAGATGGAGCTGGCAGCGGCTCTGAATAGAATCTACTCTCTGGAGTCAAGGACCACCTGTAGAGAGAAAAGCAGTTTAAGTTTTTAAAGCCTAAGCCAAGCCAACACTCTGGGAGGCTGAGGCAGGAGGATCACAAGTTGGAGTCTACCCGGGCAACTTAGAGAACGAGGGAGACTCGGTCTCAAAATCAAAATTAGGAGATGTACTGGGGCTGGAGCTCCGTATGAAGGCTTTGTGCTCAACTCCCAGTACTACAATAAATAATAAATAAATAAGCAGCAGGTCTGTACGGTCCTCTCCTAGCTCAAGTCCAAATATAATTATTTTCATAGCCTACCTACATTCACACGAGAGACCTGTCCCCTAGAGCAAAACCCCAGGAGACACAAGTAGTCGCACCCATTCCCAGAAAAATAATATTCATAAACTATTTGCTCTGCAAATTACATTCTTTATCTCTAATTTCCACTTAATGGAAATGATAACTCCATCATAATGAGATTCTTAAAGAGCAGAAAACCAACTCAAACTGGCTTGTGTTATTCAACAGATGTCCAAACATGGGCTTCAGGCACAGAATTAATTCACTGATCCCCTCTGGTAGCAAACTCCAGATACAATTAGCACCCTGCTCCTCTTCTTCCCAGGCTGGCTACACTCAGACTCAACATGGCGGCCGAGGATACAGCAGAAGAGTGGCTAACCCCCTCTTCCTACCAACTCTGACTGGCCAGAACAGGGGAAGAGAGAAAGAGACCAAGCCTGGGGCCTTCACACTGAGCTACATCCTTCAGCGCACTTCTTAGTTTCAGCTTTGAGACAGGGTATCTAAATTGCTAAATCTTCCTGGCTCAGCCTCCCAGCATGTTGGGATTACAGGCCTATGTCACCAGCCCAGCAATCGTCATTCTCCAAGCAATTACCAGCACAGAAAATGAGTCTGCTATTACTAAGTTAGAGTTTAGTGGTTTGTGATTCTCAAATGTAACTGCGCATTTTCAGTTTCCCCAAGGGGCACCTACAACTGAGAACCACCAAGTTAGGCTAGTCATAATTACACCTGACTCACTTGAAAATGGAGGTGGGTGGGGACGGTAGACACCTGAATATAATCTGGATTAGTGGGAAGGGAAAAAGAACGCTATTTGAATAAAAATGTATAGACAAGCACTTTACAATTATGCTTTCAAAACACTTTCACAGTATTTCTGTCAATCCTCAAGACTTTCTGCATCCGTTCCATTTCACAACAACAAAAAATCAAGATTCAAACTTACAAAGAAATGAAATTCTTGAGTCTTCCCAAATCTCAACATGTTAAGTGTGCTTAAGTTTCCCCAAAAGAACATTTGCCAAAATGATAAACAAAGACAGCAAATGGGATTTTTTTGTTTTGTTTTCCTAGGTGAGCAAAGCAGAAGTCCTTAAAGCCAAGGCCTGAAAGAACAATCAAAACCAAGTTTTGGAAGACCTGACTCTAGTCCTGGCTCGACCCTCAAAGATGAAGGGAGCAGCCTCCCTTCTGAGGGTCCCTCCAGGTTAGCACCCTCCCCCCACACAGAACTGGACAAAACAGCTTTATTAAAGAGCATTGTACATAACCACAAACATGCTTAATAACAGTATGGACTATTTTTTAAAATTTTCCTACAGAAGGAATTCTATTTTCTCTGGAATGTCTAATGTAAGATTTATGAGAAAAGCACATACAGCTTATTGCTGTTTCTGGCAAATATATTATATATCTGTATGAATCATAAACACTTGAAATTACAGACATCCATGAAAGGCTCACAGCCATTTAGGTTGAATGGAAAGACAACACCGGTTATTCTAGGAAAGGAGTGACAAAACCAAGAACTAAAAAACCATCTGAACAAAGGATCCATTGAATTAAGGGAATGATTTCCAAGTCTACCAAAGAAGACTATGACTCTGCTCTCGGGGGTGTCCCTCACTACCCACTGCTAACTCCAACCTCTCCCTGCAAGACCATGTCCGGTACTGTCTCTAACCCAACTCTTTTCCATTATGTCAGGCTTCCGATGAAAACCTTTAATAATTTTCCAAGTGATAAAGTCCACATTCCCAGTCTTGTCTTCTTGGCCCTCCACAATCCACTCATCCCAGTCTACTCCTGGAAATGCAATCTCTATTCCAGCCACAAGCGGCTGTTTTCTCCTCAGCTGTTTCCAATTTGACACAGCTCTCTTCCTTGAATATCAGTGAGTTACAAAAATTCCAAAGATTTTCTCCACTCACCTATAACAAAACTCTAGTCCCTGGCAGTGTTAGAATACTTGTCACTTAACCTTTTAACAAATATGCCACATTTCCTTTTCCTTCAAGAATTCAGCACAGGGTGGACAGGAGTTCAAAATGTTCCTCCGACTCAAGTGAATTCACCTACACAAATAATCTCAAGGGCAAGGGCCTATCTACCTTTTTACTTCCTTGTTATTATCTCAATCACATTTAACAAGTGGTAGGTGGTGAATATTTGCTGATTGCTAAATAACTGAGCTCGGCAGTAAGCCTTGGGTCCCCATAGGCCTCCAACTTCTTCAAATATTTATGAGATTTCAAAGACATTTAAGGATGTCCAAATTACGTAAATCCAGTAAGTATTTAGTGCATGTGGCAGGGCTCTTACAGGGCAATTAAAAACAGGAATCACTAAAACACACAGTTCTGAAAATACACAAAAGACCATTTTTGTAAAAAAAAATAACACATCTGCAAATGCAAACAATCTGACCTACTTGATTGTTATTCTTTCTGCGGCTCCTCCCTCTAAAGGCCTTCCCTAACTTTCTAGACCCCAAAGTTACTAAGGCTCCAGAGGTTAGGTGACAGACTCTACATAGCCTCATCATGCCATTTACATATGCCTCTTAAGAACTAGGGCAAAAGGTTAGAAGAATAGCACAACAGTCTTAGAATGCTTGCCTAGCAATTTCAAAGGTCAGAGTTCCAATCTCCCATTCTCCAGTACCATATTAACCAGGTGTAGTGGCTTGTAACCAGGTGTACATGCTTGTAATCCCACCACTTGGGAGAGAAGGGGCTGAGGCAGAAGGAATGACTTAAGCCCATCACCCTTATCTTTAACAGGAAATACAAGTTTATAGAACAAGCCAGAGTCTTCTAAACTTGACAGAATCATGTGTTCTGAAGCTGCATTTTTGTCAAGGAAAATAATTTAAATTAATGCAACAAAAACAAAAAGAAAAACATGGTTGTACTTCATTGTGATTACCAATTATACTTTTCATGGTAAAGGACAAGAATTCAAAGAGGACAGCAGTCCACAAATTGAAGACAGTGGACATTCCAGGAAGAAGGCTAGCAGCTGGCTCCCCAGATGCCCTGGCGGCTGCTGGAACAGGAGGCACGCTTCCTGCTGGCAGAAGAGCTAATGGGCAGTCACACAAATAGCTTTCTGCTGGTGGCTGAACTGGCTTTGCCATCTGCCTCTCTCTGCTCTCCCCAACTCTCCAGACAGCTTCTACAGCAAGTATGAGAAGGCACAAGCCCCTAACCCGTGCACAGCAACCCTAAAACTCAAGTTCACCCCACCGTGGTCTTCCCTACACGGGCCTCCAGCGCTCACCTGTGTTTACAGCCTCTCCTACTTCCACCAAACACACAGCCCAAGATGCTAGACAGCCACCCACCTGATAAAACCACTCACCTCATGTCCCACCCAAGGCCATTCCCAATCCTAAATCTCTAACACCAAAGAGGTCAGAGAAGAGGAACCTGGGAGAACATCCAGAGAAGCGATCTGCTTCCAAAATCAAAATTACAGGGATAGCTCTTCCCATTAAAATGTATTTCAACTCATTCATTACATAAATATTACTGGCTCAGGCCCTACACTCGGCAGATGAGACTGAGTGTTCAGTCACGTAAAAGGGAGGAGAGGAGGGAGTTACTACTCACAGATGTGGTGCCAACAAACAAGTGGACAGGCGCAAACTCTCAAGGCTAAGAATTACTGTGCTGAGAAACTCGCCAAGTAATAACCCTAAGCAGAGAGACCCAGGGGCCGGGCACTTCCAGGGCCCGTCTGCTGTACACGCAGACCCGCTATGGAAACAGGACTCGCAGGCACCTCGAGACGGGGTTCCCTGAGTGCTCGGGCTGCCAGGTCCAGTCTGGAGCTACCCCTTCTCAGTCTGCAGCAGCATGGTCAACTCTGGTTCTGCACGAACTTCAACCCCGGTCTCAGACGCTTCTCAGCTATCGTAACCACACGTCTCTGTTTCCTTCCGACTTTGTCAAAATGCAGACCAAGGGAGGAAGGCATCAGCCTTGATCAGAATGGAATTTACTTATAGACAGTGCCCGCCACGGCCGGGGAGTCCGCTCACTCTTTCCACCCCAATCTTTGAACCCTCCCTCAGCACAGGAGGAGAAGGAAAGGGCAGAAAGCAGCACCAGGCCAGGAGGACTTTCTAGTTTGGCACAGCGAGGGACATAGGACTGTCGGGAAGATCAAAAATGAGACAGCGTTAAGTAAAGACTCGTGAAAAATTCAACGGCCAGCAAGGTCTGAAAGAAACCCCAAAGTCCTTAAGAAAGGCGAGACAAAACTAAACACACTATGTCTACTTTGGAGGACACGGTGAAGAGCTTGAGGGTGCCACAACCCCGACCCGGGACGCGAGGGGTGCCGGGCCGTGTCCGGGGCCAGGCGGGACCTCGGGCTGCGCACTCGCACGCGGGCTCCGGCGGCCGCCGCCGCGCCGAGCAGCCCGAGGGAGGCAAGCGCCCGGCCTATCCGCAGGCAGTCTCCAACTCCCCGGGCGCTGGCCGCCGCACAGGACCGCCTGCCAGAGCTCTGCCCGGGTCCCCACTCACTCTTGGTGGCCGCGATGAGGTTCTTCCCGTCCTTGATGAGCTCCTTGATGAACTTGTTGGTCCTCTCGAGCTCCGCTTCGTGAGCACGGATCCGCTCCCGGAACCACGGGCTGTCCAGGTAGCAGTCGCTGAACTCCAGGGGCTGCAGCCCCATGTCTGCCGCGGGCCTCGCACTGCCGCCGGGGCCGGGCTTGCAGCGGCGGCCAGTTGCGGGCCGCACGGGCGGGAAGCCGCGAGCTGCTAGCAGTGCGCGACGCGCGGCGAGGACAGCGCGGACATGCCCCGCGGAGCCGAGCCTGGCGCGCCGCGAGCCGCCGCCGCGCGAGCAAAACCCGCGGCGCCCAATCCCAGCAGCCCCCGCCGCGCCGCGCCCCGCCCCCGCCACGCCCTCCGCCCCGCCCCGCCCTCCGCCGCGCCCCGCCCCGCCCCGCGCCCTCGTCTTCTCCTCCCCCGGGCTCCTTCCTTTTCATCCCTTCCTTCCCGGGACTCTTCTTCCTTCTCTTCCGCGCGCACTTGCCCCTCCTCTTCCTCGCGAGGCGTCCCGGGTCTAGAGTTTCGACCGGCGGTCTCCCCCGACCCCTGGCGCCGGCGCCGCCCCGCCGCCCCCCGGCTCCCAGGTCGGGGTGACTCACGGCCGGCTGCGGCCGGGGCGTCTTAGCAGCACTCCTGATCCCCGCGGCGGGCGGGGGTCGCGGCGGGCCGCTCTGGTCCCCAGGGTCCTCCCCGCGGACCCGCACCGCGTTCGCGGCGCTTGCAGTGACTTCGCCTGAGCGTTTTCTCTGGGGCCCCGCAGGCCTCAGGAGGCTCTCGTGCGTTTCCACGGTGGCCGGCGCCGGGAAGCGGGCGTGGGGCTAAGCCAGGGCAGAATTGATTCTGTTGTGTTCCATACATTCAGTTGATTTGGGTAAGTCAAGCTGATTTTTATTAGGCTTAAAAATAACCGCCAGAGCGGGGCTTCGTGACGGAGGCCTGAAATCCCCACACCTGGAGAGGCTCGCAAGTTGAACCCAGTGTGGGCAATTTAGCGAGACCCTGCCTCCACTTAAAAAAAAAAAAAAAAAAAAAGCTTGAGATAGCTCTTTGTGAAGACCATAAACTCCAGCCACGGTGCAACAACTAAAAGAAAACAAATGCCAGGATACGTGAGTTTTTCATGGGTTACGACTGAAGAAAAGGAATTCATGTCAGTACTCCCCAGAACTCTTACCAACACATACGTTGTGAAACTACTCATCTGTGTACCCTAAAACAATACGAAAATTAAAGTTTTTACCTGAAGAGACTACTAGTTGTAAGAGTAATGTCCTTTTTGCAACTAAATTCCTTAATTATGTGTCCCCTGGACGTGATCACGCAAGCCCATACTCTGAGGCTAGAGCAGAATGATAGCAAATTGTATCCCCGGCTCTGAGCAATTCCCTCACCCACTCCCCCACCAAAAAATAAAGTGTATTTCAGAGCCAAGTCCCTGCTGGATGATGAACTTCCCAGGCACGCTAGGAAGTGCATATATTTTTCACAAACTCACAAAACATATTTACATATCCGGTGTTAAGAGTATTGATACTACTACCAAGAAACTCAAAAGTGATTCTTTAAAACCTTCAGACTCTGTGTTGGATAATTAAAGTCTGTTTGGACAGCAAGCTGTAGGAGTGTCACCCCAGGAACAAGTTAAATAAGCCTCCTACTCAATAAACTCTTATTACAAAACAGCACCAGGAGTCCTTAACCCACAAGTAAACATCATTGTTTTAATGTCCATCCTCCAGAGGGTTCAAAATGTTTTTAAAGAAAACTGGGCTTGAAAGCTTCAGTTCCTACTAAGATCAGCAGAGGATTGGTTGGAGTCTACACAACAGAGTAAAAAAGAGGCAAATAAAGAGGAGGAAAGAAACTCAAGGATGGGTGTGGTGTGCAAACAAGGCTTTGCAGCAGAGCCAAAAAGTGAGCAGGGCTCACTCCTCTAGACTAAAGCCTGTGTCCTAAAGAGGAGCTTCTGCCCAAGGCCCAGATGTTAAACACGGAGGTCCTATATGACCAGTAATTCCACTCAGCTATATACCCAAGAGGAATGAAAACATGCACATGCACACACAAACACACAGGAATCTTCACAGCATTATTCATAATAGCCAGAAAGCAGAGTCAACACAACTGTCTATTACCTGTTGAGTGAATAAACAAAAGATACGTACCACACAAAGATGGTTTTTGCTTTGTTCACAGTTCTGGGGAATGAATTTAGGCCCTCCTCACTCAGGTGCATCCCCGGCCCTTTGTTTTTATTCTGTTACAGGGTCTCATAAGCCACACATGTGCCCATGCTGAGCTTGAAGGAACCTCCCAGAGTTCCAGAATTACAGGAGCACACCACCATAATAATGGAATATTAGCCCTCAAATAAAATGCAATGTGGTGTTAATACATGCTGCACATGGTCAACCATGAACACAGCAAGTTGAAAGAAGCCCAGTCATATAAGGCCCTAAGTGGCATTATCCACTCATACAGACAGGGACATCTATATAGACAGGAAGTAGATGAGTGGTAGCCGGAGGCATGTAAGAGTTCGTAAGGGATTTCTTTTTGGGATTTCTATTTTAAACTTACATCGTGGTAATGGTTGCACAATTCTGTGAATATACTAAAAACCATGGAATTGTAAACTTCCAGTGAGTAGACTTTTTGTATGTGAAATACATCTCAATTAAAAAATTATGTTATGACAAGAGTGACAGACAGAGTAGAAAGGGGGCCATGGCCAGCTAGGAAAGGGGTGAACCTCTGATAAAGGGGAGAACAGACAGACACTGACTCCCCAAACCCCATGTCTCTAATGTGTGACAGAATTTGAAGTTCATGTATATATATTTTAAAAGATAATAATAAATGGTAGAATATTAGTCACCTAGAAAATGTTTTTAAAGTGGAGCGGGAGGGCCAAGAAGGGGAAGGGAAAAGATTATAATATTAATGTGAAAGATATGTGCACAAAATACCTAAGCTCAATGTAACTTGTGTATTTCATAAACACTAATACAATGAGAAAAAAATTGTATTGTCAGTCTTTTTTGCAATTATTAAAAAGATGAGGCCAGGCTGGTTATATAAGCCTATAATCCTAGCATCTGGGAAGCTGAGGCACGAGGATTGAGAGTTTGTGCCCAGCCTAAACATCTTAGCAATTTGGTGAGACCCTGTCTCAAAATTTTAAAAATAAAATGCCAAGGCTATAGCTCAGTGCAAAATCTATGAGCTCAATCCCCAGAACCAGAAAAACCTGAAAATAATAGAGAACAGCTCAGGCAAATGGCTCTTCTTACCACTTTCTACCTCAGTCATAAAAGCTCATTTACTCAATGTGGCCAATTCTTTAGATGCCTGGAGCAAAACAAGTTACGTAAAACAAGTTTGCAGTATCACAAAAAAGACTGGGATAGCTCAACAGTATACTATTTTCACTAGCATGTACAAGGCCTTCCTTAGGTTTAATCTCTAGTACAGAAAAAAAGGGATTTTTATTTATAGTCACTTTGCGCACACACAGGGTCCAATAAGGGACATGACGTGCAGGTGGATGTGATCTTAGATAAGTCTGTGATCACGGTGCATAGAGGGGCTTGTTTTATACACCTGTGCCTTGTCAGATGCTCTGCAAGCATGGAATGAATGAAAAGCAGAAGTGGTGGAAAACCTCTGCATACTCAGCAAGCATTTGGGAGTTTCAGAGGTGTAGTCTCCCTGCTTAACAGCTGGACACCTTTGACAAAGGTGAATGTCCCCAAACCCTCAGCCTTGCCATCTGTGAAAAGGAGATGGTATCACAGCTGTATTTTGCCTTGACTGAGCTGATTTAATGCATTTGGGTTGTCACATACCAGCTGAAAATCATGACAATGATAAGGATGAGAAGGAGAAGAGGGGAGTGGGGAGAACTGGCTAGAGAGAGGAGATGACGTTGTCGCATCTGTCTGAGAGAGATCTGGGGGCAAGGGCCCTTAAATCACAGCATCACTGGGGTAGACAGGATTCAAGGAAAGCAGCCACAACAGCCAATATTGTGAGTTCCCGGGTCCCACCCGCTGTGGAGATGCAGTTTGCAGTCTTCTACTGACTCAGTGAAAACAGGAAAGCGTCTTTTATCTCTTGAACATTCTGCTGGAAGACTGCCATGAATCTCAAAGCCAAGAAGAGCCTCTAGACTGCTCCAGGAGGATAAAAGTTTGGTTTCTAAAACTTAAGATAATAGAGTCAGAGGTACCTAGTGGTCGAGACGCAGTTACATCCATAATAAAGTCCTCATACAGGTCCCCTGCAAGATCTGCTAAACTGACCCCCAATCATGAGCCCTGGCTCGTCCCTGGGTATATACGGCTGGGAGGGAAAAATAAGCTTGCTCTATCCTGTACACGAGATGGTTCCACAAGTCTGCCTGAGTGGGTCATTTTTTAACTGCACGTACCAAGCCAGGCCCCTGACTAACCAAGCACTTGATGCCATCCTGGACGCGACAATCTGCTCTTTATAAGTGCACTGCTTCCACAAATATGTGTTAACCGTCAATGCATGCCAGGTGCTAGCCATGCAGGTGCACGCAGAACAGTGTCAGTTCACGCTGTGCTTTTGGTGTCAGGAGGGCATATGCAAGTGTGTGTGTGTGGGGGGGGGGGGGAGTCACACAAACATACCCAATTTAAAATTGAAGTACTAGGGCTCATGGATGTACCTCAGTGTTCAAGCATTTGTCCTGCATGCGTAAGGCCCTGAGTTCTATCCCCAGTACCGTAAAACAGGACAAAAAAAAAAAAAAAAAAATCAAGTGCCATATGGTTAAAATGAAAAGGCCAATGCAATGAGAAGAGGTAACTACAGGACATACTTGGGCCTGCTGACACAGGACAATGCTGGGGGTGGGGGGGTCAAAGTAGGAGGGTGGCAAGTTTGAGCCTAGCCTGAGTAACTTAGCAAGACCCTGTCTCCAAATGAAAATTGAAAAATTGGCCTGAGGACATAGATGTGAGTGAAGGCCCCGAGTCCTGTGGAATTTCCTGCTGAAGTCTCCCCGTGGTTGTGGAGGGTCTCCAACGTGGTTCTGAACTCACTTTGTACCCCAGGCTGGCCTCGATCTCACAGCAGTTCTCCTGCCTCAGCCTCCCAAGTGCCACAGGCATGCACCACCATGTCCAGCATATGTGTTGCTGGGAAATCAAACTCGGCCACAAAACACGGTGCCCTGGCTTGTCTAACATCCACCCTGTCAGGTGTCCATGAAGCTGGGCCCTGAGGGAGGCGAGGGCTTCGTGGTCAACCTGGTCCTGCTCGATGGAGAAGTGCAGAACTTCATCTCCGAAGGCACAACTGGTGATGGGGTGTTCTTTTCATTTACACTGGAGACGGCAGGCAGAGGGGTGAGGCTTTTGTTGAGCTCAAATCAGAAGATGGTATAAAAAATGGGGCACTAGTACATGGAAGTGTCTCCTAGCAGTGAGATGGACTGGGTCTTGAAGCACAGGTGAAAACAGCGAGGAGAGCACCAATGATGACCTTGTGCAGCTCCGGGGACCCCCGCTCCCATCTGGATGCACAGAGGGAGACACTGTTCAGTTTTTCTCAGGGTAGAAAATTGTGCCAAATGGGGTCATGCAAGATCCCAGGTGAGGCCTTCGTGCAGTTTGCCTTCGTGCAGGAGCTAGCTGAGAAGGCTCTGGGAAAGCACAGGAAAGGATAGGGCACAGGTACACCAAAGTATTTGAGAACAGCCAGAAGCAGATAGGCCCTACTCAGATCCAACACTGAAGGTCATGTCTGTGCAGCGGTCAGGCCCTGTGACTGGCCAGGCACAGCCAGGAGGTACACCAGCACCATGAAGCAGGTGGGCCGGGAGCGGATGAGGTCTGAGCCTATGGTATAGGATACAGGGGCTATGAGGAGCACCGCGGCCTCAGAGAAGGCTGTGGCTTCACCACAGACCTGTTCGGCAAAGACCTCAGCTACTGTTTCTCTGGAATGTGTGACCACTGATACAGATGGTGAATTCACAATGCAGAGCATCACCAGGCGCTGCGTCCCCATGAGGGGGCTGGCCTACAGAGCCACTGAGAAGATTGACAACTTGTCTTCACTCAACCCTGTGAGAGACCCCACTGAAACTGGTCCTGATGGAAGAGAGACTGGTAGGGCCAATGTTGAGTTTGCAACCAATGAAGGAGCTGCGGCAGCCATGTCTAAAGCCAGGGCCAACGTGAAGTACAGACACAGAACTCTTACTGAATTTGACAATGGAAGGGATATCAGCTGCCCAGGCCACCTACATGGCCTGGAGAGCCAGTCAGTGGACGGCTGTTCCGGGGCTGGCTACAGTGGTCAGAACAGCATGGGTGGATATGATTGGTTTTGTTAGAAATATTTCAGTTATTTCAATCAAAATTTCACAGGCAGCCAACAAGCAGTGATGAGCAATTTATAACTCTTGAGGAAGCTGTGGGACCCATTTTGCACCATGAACTCATGACATCTGGATTTTTAAAAATTACCTCTTCAGTGTTTTCTCATGTAAACTTTTCTTCTAGCATGTGATATTGAGTAAACTAAAACTATTCTACTTTTCTCAATGAACACTTTGGTAGTGTACTTCAGAGTGGTGTTATCTGAGTTAAAGGAAGTTTAAGTATGTTAAATGTGGATCCTTCAAACCAACATAGTAAATACCTTGGAGAGATGTACAGTTTTGGACAACTCCAGGGTGCTAGATCTCTAAGAGGTACATTTCTCATGTTTGTTTATTCTAATTATATTTTCATTTAAATCTTTTAGGTTACATTTAAGCTTTTTAAAAGTTTTGAGAATTGATTCATAATACTAATACTGCAGGAATTGGTGAGGACTTAACAGCTTTCTTTATAATGTGATTTTCTTTTGGGTGTATTTTGCTAAGTGGAACTCGTTTAAAAAAATTTTTTGTTAACTAATTTTTTTTTAAAATAAAGACTTTCACAATGAAAAAAAAAAAAAAAAAAAAAACAACCCTGCATGACCTGATATATATTGGGGATGGGATGGTCAAGGAAGGCCATTGAAGAACTATCGTTTAATCAATGGCCAGAAGAATCAATGGGAGTTAACCATTAAATGAAAAAAGAAAGTAGAATAATCCAGACTCAGAGCCTGTGCCAGCCCCTGGGGTGGTACATTCTGAGAACTATGAGAGAAGGGTATATGGATGAAGCAGCACAGTTAGAGAGAGAAACTGGCTCATGACATCACTGGGTGGGGAGGGCAGACAAGGGCCAGGTCATGGGGAGCCTAGAGGCCATATTTTGTACTTTGGGCTGTAGCCAAATGGTGTTGGAAGGCTTTGAAAGCTTTAAGTGTGGTGGGCATGTGATCTACTTTGTGTTCCTCACTAATAGCTGTGTGGAAAATGGGACGATTAAATCGACTACGTAAGAAATGGTCTAGCTTCACCTTCCAAGGTGACACTGGGAGACAAAAATGAATAAATAAATAAATAAATATTTTTAAAAGGAGTTCCTGGGACTTGATAATCTCCTGGGTACTGGGGAGAAGGTCCAAGATGGCTGCCAGTCTCCTGGCATAGTAGATTAGGTTGATGGGCACAGCACTTACTAAAGGAAACACATGGAATAAGACACTAGTGTGGTAGTGGTAGGGGTAACTGGGACAGGGAGGACAGTTATTGAGTCAGATATGTGAAATGTGAGCTGCCTGGGAAACACTCCATTATGTATGACAGGCATTCACATCCAACATGGCATTTCTAAGCTTAGCTTGGTGCCTAGATTAGTTAAGGATTGAATCAATGTGAGCTGGCCAAGTTTTGTTCTGGGTGAAATAGAGGTCAAACAGAGGAAGGCTTGCCTTTGTGAATGATCCCTGACACACAGTAGTGCCTTTCCCTGATGAGTCACAGTCTCTGTAAAATCACTACCTGTAAGTCCAATGTGTGTTCTACCAAATGTTTAGTATGCATTAGGCTGTCTGAGTCACTTAAAGTTAGGTTTAGACACATTGTAACAGAAAATGAAAATAACCAGCCCAATCCCCCCCACCCCCCACCCCACGCTACCCACCACCTCAGTCCATGAGACAAAGCCTATCCTGATATCCCATGGCTAGGCAAATAGCGGCTGCTGTGTTCCTGTAGCCCCACCAGACAAGGCGATGGGTACCAAGAGCTCTTGGGGCAAAAAGGAAAGGAAAGGTCAAAGGTCCCTACCCAACCGAGTCAGCTTGTTCTCTCTGCCTTCCTAAGCAGCATCTTATATGACATTTTTGCTTTTTATCTCTTTGCCCAGAACTTAGTCACAGGTGGAAAATGTAATCGTTTATCAGGTACACTGCCACCCTGAATGAAACCTGAATTTTATCACAAAGATAAGGGCAGCAATAGATTTTGTGGAGGAACCTGGTATCTCTGCTGCAGGCTTAGACTGCTTAGAGGTGAGGTGTATAGATTACAACCATGAGCTGGAACCAGGGGGCTGTGGTTTGGATCTAGAGTGACACATATTTGGGTGTGGTGAGATAACTGTAGAACCTCCTGCTTTTGGAGGTAGGGCCTGGCTGAAAGGTTGGGTACTTGGGACTTGACCTGGAAGGATTGTGTCAACTTGTTGGAATTGGGGGTGCCCAAGGCAGAACTTTGAGTTGTATGTTATTGAATTGTAGGCCAGGGAGTGAGGGAGGGGCACCCACCCTGGATATCCAGGCCACAGATTGAACTAATTAAAGAAAAGAAGTGGATACATTGTTACAGCTTCTCCCTGGAAAGCTCTAGCCTTGCCTGAGTGTCCAGATACAAGCTCCCGCATGCTTCCCTTGATTCTGTCTGCAGCGTTGCACGCGGCTCTCCAGCCTCTGCCATGAGTGGACTGTGTGAGGCCTCTGATACTGCTAAAATAAATCATTCTTCCCTTAAATTGTGGATGTCAGGTATTCTGTCCCAGCAATTAATAAGTAACTAAGACCTAGAAGCACAGGTCTGTAATCCCAGCACTCTGAAAGGCTGAGCAGGACTGCCAAGTTCAAGCCCATCCTAGGCAACTTAGTAAGATTTTATTTAAAAAAAAAAAAAAAAGCAGGTGGGGGGTAATATAATTTGGTATAAAGGCCTTGGACTCAATCCCCAGTACTCCCCAAAAAACTGTAGGAAAACATACATTATCATTTAATCTGAATAAATAAAAGATCAATCTTTGTGTGTTTTCTAGACTATATGAGGCTATTGTCTGTTTTGAATATCAAAGACACAAAAATGCCAAAATAACTTCATCAATAAATTAGCTGGGTCACAAAACTGAACACCTCCACAGAGGCAGGCCTGGCCCCTGGAGTGGCACCCATGCTGAGTGCCCCATCTCTGCAGTCCCCCCAGCTCAGCCCACCATGAAAGGCTTCATTGCTCCCCTCCTGGGAACCAAGTGGCAGCAGCATTTCCAGGTTTACCAACAAAGCTATCCCGTCCAGCAGGGCACAGTGGTGCAGGCCCACAATCCCAACACTCTGGGAGGCTGAGGAAGGTAGCCAGCCTGGGCTACTTAGCAAGTGACCAAGATCCTGTCTCAAAATCAAAAATAAATAAAAATGGGTTGGGGATGTAGCTCAATGTGAAGGCCCTGGACTTAGTGCCTACCACCACAAAACAAAACAAGGAAAACTTCCTAGCTAAGTGTAGTGGCCTGCACCTGTGATCCCAGCTACTCAGGAGGCTGAGGTAGGAGGGTCCTAAATTGTATGCCAGCTTGAGCAATTTAGTTAGACTCTGTTTCCAAAAAAAATTTAAAAGGGCCCAAGTAGTAGTGTACTTGCCTATTATGGGCATGCTTTGGGTTAAGTTTCCAGTACTGAATTAAAAAAAAAAAAAAATTGCTGTCACAGCTACCTCAACCTATAATTGAATCACTTTAGGACACTGCTGTTGACTCCCTTAGACCAAGAGGCCTGTCACTCAGCTGTTTACTATGGACAAGAGATAAGTCGTGCCAAGTCCCAGGCTGTTCAGGGGCTGCTGTCATTTGAGCAAGAAATGGTTAATTCACCAGGACACAAGGAAGCTACACAGTGAGCTTGTGAACCAGCCATCAGTAAAATGTAGACTGATGCTGCCTGCACAGCCATGTGAACACACTGAAATCTGATGAGCCTGTCTACTTGAAACTGTTAACATTGTAAATTTTATGTTATTTATATGTGTGTTATCATCATTTAAAAAACACTATGGAGAGCAACTTTCTTGATATTGAACTCCACTTTCTGTTAGCAGTTGGTAGTGCATCTCTTCATACTGAAAAATTATCATAGAATAATCTGCTCAAATGTGTTTGACATATTCATTACATGGTTTTTTTTTCCTAGTGCTAAGGATGGAACCCAGAACCTCATGCAGGCTAGTCAAGTACTCTACCATTGAACTATATCCCCAGTCCAACCCCAATGTTTAAGGAGCTTTTTCTTCACAAAATACCTGTTGAGGGCTACAGGCATAGTTCAGCGGTTAAAGCACTTGATTAGGAAGCTTAAGACCCTGAGTTCAATTACTCAGCGCCACGTAAACCAGGCAAGGGGGCACATACCTGTAAACCTAGAGCCCAGGAGGCTGAGGCAGCAGAATTGCCATGTGTTCAAGGCCAGCCTAGGCTACATAGTGAGTTCAGAACCAGCCTGGACTACTGAGCGAAACACTGTCTCAAAAAAAACAAAAACAAAAAATTAACACCTATAGAGAGTTCATGATATAAGCACCTAAGCACTGTAATGTGAGAAAGAGTGCAGGAGAACAGTCTTTTCAGAAAGCTTTGTAAATGCTGCACAGACTTAACCCAGAGTCAGTCTAGAATCTGTGTCCTCCAGAATTGCCGTGGGTGCGCTGGTGTGGTGTGCAAATGCCACTACTCCTGCCTGCAGCATTTACCGATTATCCGTCACATGCTAGGAACTGTGCTAGGATCGGGAAGTGAGGGGAGGCATGGCTCCTGCCTTCATAAAGGAATACGTACAATATTCCTTCGGTATGTTCTTTCGCACAGCAGAAAGAACAAATTGAATTGTTGGCAATATGCATATTGAAGGAAAACTTGGATAAGTGCTAAGAGGCTGAACATGGTGCTGAACGGGAGAGTTTGGACCGTTCCAAATGGGGATCCAACAGTGAATTGAGACCTAAAGGATGAGGAGTGAATGGGCAGAGGTGCCCATTACGCGGATATGATGTGCAGAGAGCAAGGAAGCCCCCGTTACAGATGAGAAGCTGGAGCAGGCCACGCATCTGCAGCACCCTGAGCTGAGGCGAGGGTGCAAAGGGAGCGTGCCCTGCGGCTCCCCAGGGGAACACTCTGCAGGACTTCATGCTTCCCTAGGTGAAGGGAAAGAAGGCCTTTTCCAACTCTCTTAGACACCGGAACTCGGGTAGGCTCGAGTTCCCAAGGCAGTTCTAGAACTACTGCCCTGACCTAGGGAGAGTTAACAAATACTGATTAAATCCCAGGAGTGGGAAAGTGCTGCAGGAAGATTGGGCAAAGTTCTAACCTGAGGACTTTTTACAGCCAGGTAAACTCTAGCCAGGGGGAACACAATTGGATAACTGCATAACACGGCACACCACTGCACTTTTCTCCAGCCAGCCTGCGGCCTGGCTAAGAAGGGGATGTTCCTGGTGTGGCTGAGGTGAACTGGGAAGTGGGCGTTTGGGGAGAGATTGTTCCAATCCTCCCACATATAAATTATAACCTCTGAAGAAATCTGGCACTCATCATTTCTAATTTGGGAGTAGAATAACTCAGCTCAAAGATGCAGGTCTGCCCACACGGGCATCCTCCAGGTGGAGTCCCCTGTGATTCCAACCCTGCTCCCATGCCTGCAGCTTTTAGAAGAGGGAGCTGGGGAGGTGGCACAATCCTGTACTCTGCACAGACCCCGCAAGCAAATGCTGCCCTCTCTCCTAAGACCTGTGAAGCAGCTGACCTAAGCAGTCGACCTTGCAGATCCCTGAGATTAAAAACGTTCGTCAAAAGGAAAGAGTTCTGAGGAGTATGCATTTCCCGGCACCCCAAGTGCTCAGAAAGAGGTTCTCAGAGGGTGACCTTCAACTGGGCAAGTGCTCAGTCACTGGAGGGACACCGGCTTTGGCCAGAGGCATGTTCTTAGAATTCATCGGCACTTCAGTTAAATAGAGTGTGAAAAAATAAAATAAAAAATGTGGTTTTTTTTTTTTTTTGATACTTGGTATTGAACTCAGGGCCTTTCCACTAAGCTACATCCATAGGCCACTTTTGTTGTTGTTGTTTATTTTGAGACAGAAACTCACAAAGTTGCTAAGTTGTCTGTGCTAGGCTCAAACTTGGTGATCCTCCTGCCTCAGCCTTCCAGAGTGCTGGGATTCCAGGCCTGTGCCACCAGGCCCAGCTTGTGTTCTTATTTTTTAACCCAGCAATTTCAGATCTAAGAACGTGTTTTTCAGTGTATAGACTTATTGGAGAAAGAGAAGAGAAAAAAATAGGAGGAGGAGGAGGAGCAGGAAGAGACAGCACAGCCTCACAACTGGAAAATAACAGCATATATCAACAGACTAATAGATTCACGGGTTTTAATGCCAATATAATGATTTTTTGCTCAAAATGGTAGATGTGGGCATGATGTTTTCCGTGGACTCACCTCCATTCCCACTTTGCAACAGCATTGATTTCCACCCAGGTAATTCCATGTATTATTCACATATCATGTAATCTTTGTAGAATTCCTATGCCTGACCCAAACTACAGAGTCTAAAGAGAGCTCCGGAGCCTCTTGTAAGTTTTCCTCTTGGGTTGGTCACAATAAGGCTGGGCATGGGACTTTGTATCCAGACTTTGACTTATGAACACACTCAGGCACTGGCAGAAGAAACCAAGTCCACCAGCTTCAGCCCAGAGTGTCGAAGAGGCTGGCTGCTTGTTAGGCCATTCAGGCTTTTATTCTGGCTTCCTTTAAAGACCTTCCTTTAATGAAATAAGTTTTTACTTAAAGTAGCCAGACTCTGTGATTTTTTTCCTTGCCACCAGAGAATATTAGCAGGTATTTTGAACTTTAACAGAAACTGTGAGGTATTTGGAATTGGTCAGCTACCCGATAAAGAATAATGAATAGTGACACACCTCTTTATATCCTGAAAAAAAAAATCATCATTTTTAAAAAAAATTCAGAGCCTTCACAATGATTTAAATGCCCAACCTGCTTTGATCTCCATCCCAAGGTCTTCCCTGAATTACATTCCCTGCCTATTATTTTTAGTTTTGATTTTAAGACAGGGTTTCACTAAGTTGTTAAGTTGCCCAGGGTGGGTTGAAATTGGTGATCCTCCTGATTCGGCCTCCCAAGGTGGTAGGATTACTGGCCTGCTTTATTACTTGAGACAGGGTCTCCCAAAGTAGCTCAGTCTGGGCTCCAACTTGTGATCTTAGCATGGTGCCACCATGCCAGGTTATCATCTTGAACGACTTCACTGTAAGTGGCATGACCTCAGATGCCCCTTTGCCTAGCACTGGCCTGTTCTATACTATTATGCTGGTTCTTTTTATCATTTTTCCATGGCCTTTTTTTTTTTACAGGTTTTTACTGTATATAGTTGCCTGGAAAATGCACTTAAAAACAAGGTGGGATGAGTTTGCTGGAAGTTCCATTCCCACCTGTGGTCTCATCTAGTACATGAGACACAGGCGCAGGGACTGAGCCCTCACTGTGACATGTAACTTATCTGAAAATAACTAAGATGGCCTATCTTGATTTTTTTTTGACCTTTTCAAAAGCAATGTGATGAGCACACACTTCAAGACTAACACTGTGGATGAAATCAAGAAGTTCTCTGAGATGTAATCAGGTGGGGACAGCTATTCCTTCCACTAACAAGCAGCCACAGAAGGAGTCAAAACTGCTACTCTTCTGGCTTTACAAAAAAATATTATTTCCAGTATCAGGGATTGAACTCACCAGAGCCTTTGCGATGAGCTACTTCCACGGCCTATTTTTTATTATTTATTTGTTTACTTATTTAGTGTTGCTCGGGATTAAGTCCAGGGCCTTCACACATCTGCAGCCCATCTTTTATTTTTTATTTTGAGACAGGGTCTTATTAAGTCACTAAGTTGACCCGGCTGGGCTTGAACTTGGGCTCCTCCTGCCTCAGCCTCCCAGACTGCTGAGATGACAGGATTGTGCCATCACTCCCGGCCCCTCTGGCTTTTGGCTAATGAATAGGTTTAAAGTGACCCGTGCAGTCACCAGTGCAATCACCTGCAAGGTGACTCGGCCACAAGTCCAAGTTGCAGACAGCAAAGGACATGTTGAGGTGAGTGGGAAATGCGCAAGATGATGTGGGCCACCCAGTGCTGCCGGGAACACGCCCTGAAGAGTCTGAAACCTGTTACTGTAGCTGCCTATTGTGGGGTGATATCTAAGATGGTGCCTTCCAGAAATCCCAGGGCGGCCACCTCCGGTGTTTACCAAGGAAGATGATGGGGCCAAACCATTTTCGCCCTGGTGGACCGTGCTTGATCCCAATACTATTGCTGCGAGTGCCCAGCGCCTGCCTGCATGGACATCTCACTGACTGGCTTGACACCCGCTTCCATAGACACCATGTCCAATCGCCTGCTCTCCCCTCCTTGCCACATTCTCCCTCTACCCTAGATAAGCTTCTGTACTTCCTGAATAAAGTGAGTTCCTGCTTCTACAGACTCCTGGCTGGGTCTGGTACTCTTGGGACCAGGGGGCCCCTGCCTTGCTCACCTTTCCCCTCCCGGCCCTTGTGTGGTGGTAAGACCCCCACATCTGGCACCCAACGTGGGGCTCGCCAAACGGACCCAAAGGAGGAGAGGCCAAGCAGTCTTTCAGAGTGAGTGACCCTGAAAATGGGTAGTGCAACTTCTAAGCAAAACGAGCCTACACTTAAAGCACTGAAATGCCTCCTTTGGAGCCGAGGCCTAGAAATTACAGAGGAACAGGTAGCTGAATTCTGGGAGGTCATTCTGAGTGTGGCCCCCTAGGCTTCCTCCACCAACCTCTTTGATTGGGACACCTGGCACCACATTCAGGAGCTGGCGTGGAGCAGGGAGACTCAGGGAGACTTCACCCTCCCACTTACTTTCTATCCTATTTTATCTGCCCTTCAAAGCTGCTTGACACCCCCTCTTGGCATTACCGGCCCTCCAGCCCAGGAATCCCTCCATGCTCTGCCCTCCCTTCTGCCTGGGCCGGGGATTCAAAACCCTTCCCGAGCCCAATGGCTGACAACCTGGCTTGCCCGGGAAAATCCTTGCCAGAGGCTCCCCTCCCACACACACCAACCAATCCCTTCCTTTCCTCTGTTACTTTGCCTCAGTATGTTCCCCAGCCCGCTCACGCCTTTCCAGTAAATGTTGCCCCCAGGGGCAACAGACCCACCCACTGGTATCCTTGGAAACCCAGGGACCTCTAGGAACTTAAAAAGGAAGTCATGGAGGATAGGCCTAACTCCCCTTGGGCTGAAACCATTTTCTAGGGCCTTGCTCACCAACAATGCACCACCCAGGATTGGCGCTCCCTGTGCAGGGCTCTGCTGCCTGGTCCTCTCTTCATTAAGTGGTGTGCCTCCTTTCAGGAGGAATGTCATGCCCAAGCGGAGAAAAACCAAAATGCCAATCCAGCCATTCCTATTACCTTTGGCATGTTATCGGGCACAAATGACCAATTTGTCACCGGCCCTCATCAGGCCACCATTCCGGTGCCTTACACCGATCAAGTAAGGGCCCTAGGCCTAGCTGCTTGGAAAAAATTGGGAAAAGGGCCCCTGGAGGCCCCCGTGGCTGGAATAACCCAAAAGCACGGGGGGGATCTGGCCTCCTTTATACATCGGCTTGGAAAGAGCCTCCAAAGGAAATTCCCTGCCGGCCCACTCTGAAACCAATTTGTTAAGCTTCTGGTGTGGGACGGCATGAATGCGGACCACCAGGTGACATGTGTTGGGCTTAAAGATCGGTCAATGGAAAAGTGGATCATTGCAGCTAAGGATGTGGGAACACAGGCCCATCAGGCCCAATCCCTCACCGTGGCATTGCAAGCTCAAACCCAGGCCTCAATCCAGGCTTTCCCACAGGCTTTTTCTCTCGGACCCGCTGCAAGGCAAAAATCAAAGGCCTGCTTCAACTGCGGCCAAACAGGCCATTTCAAAAGGGAATGTCCTATGCTCAGCCCTGCAGGTCCTTCACCCGCGGCCACCTCCAGACTACCTAAAACCCCTTTCCCCCGTTGTAAAAAGGGCTTTCATTGGCTCAAGGATTGTCGTTCAAAGTTTGACAGGGACAGGAAACCTTTAAACTAGGAGGGGGGCAACCTCCAGCCCCGTTACCCCAAGGAGGTCCTCAAAGGCCTATTCGAGCCAATTGGACAGTGCCATTGGTAAAAGGCCTCAGGCCTAAAATGGATATCTACATTAATGGTAAAAATTTCCATTGCCTCATTGATACCGGGGCAGATAGGACAGCCCTCCCTAAAGAGGTGATCCCCTTCAATTGGAAACTGAAGCCCGGCTAGCTCGGTTGGTAGAGCATGAGACTCTCCAATCCTATCACCCCTATTATGATTTAGGTCAGAACTTTGTTAAGCCGGAGCAAGGCTCCCATTTACTTACAACACCTCTGGGGTCATCAAAACCTTCCCAGCTTCATTTCTCAGGGCAACGCCTCGGCGGACACCCTCGCCTCTCAATGCCCCTTGGTGGCTCAATCTCAACCCCTACAGGAGGCTCAGGACTTTCACCGTCTGACTCACATCAATTGGCTGGGACTCCACCTATGGTTCCCCCATGTCCCAACTGGGGATCTTAAAAAGACTATTCTGACTTGCAAGGAATGCCAACCTATTTTTCAGGTTCTGCCACTTCAGGAACCTGGGGTTTAGTCCTCATGGACTAAAGCCTAACTCTCTATGGCAAACAGATGTTACTCATTATTCCCCCTTTGGAAAACTTAAATACATATTTGTCTCCATTGATACCTATTCCCATGTGTGCTGGGCTACTGCCCACCCCGGGGAAAAAATCCAAACATGCCCAAAGCCATTTTTTTTTTTACAATATTTTGCCACCTTGAGGCTCCCTCTCCAGGTAAAGACGGATAACGGGCCCTGTTTTGTTAGCTCTAGTACTTCTTTCTTCTTCCAATGCTAGAAGATCCGACATGTGACCGGAATCCCCTACAATCTACAGGGACAAGCCCTTATTGAAAGGAATCACCAAAATCTTAAGAGGCAACTACAAAGACAACACTAGGGGATAGCCTCTCCCCATCAACAGCTCCACATGGCCTTATTCACACTTAATGTCCTTAACTCCTACGAAGGAGAATCACTACCCTGCTTTCAAAAACATTGAACTAATATAAAGGCGTAATCCCTTCTCATGGTCAAATGGAAGGATCCCTCACGGGCCAATGGAGTGGTCCCGACCCTCTCCTAACAATGGGACTTGGATTTGGATGTGTTTTCCCGATAGGCCGATCTAATCCCCTCTGCATACCGGCCAGGAACCTAAAGTGCCTCCCGCCAGCTGCTCTTCCCAGAGAGGGTGATGCCGCCTCAACAGGGACACAACCACAAGGTGCTGCGGTTCCAGAGACTGCAGTTCCAGAGGGCGAAAAAGACATCTCCCTGACAAATGACCCTTTGCTTAACCTGTTATGGCCCGTTCCCTTGCTCCTTTCCCCTCAAGGCAAGCACCCCGCTTCTTCGTTGGACTCCACAGGACACCCACCTGTGCCTTCTGATGGATAAGTATATCCCCCTTACCCTACTGATGGCCCTCCCTCCCATCCTCGCCACTCCCTATTCTCACACGATTGACAACTTTACATGGGTCCTCTCTGATGTGGCTTCGGGCTGTACCATTGTAGTTAATTATACCGTGGGCCCCTGGACACCACCTATATTGCCTTCTTTTTCCTTTCACCTATGTGACTTATTGGGAGGTTCATTTGATAATGATTACTCTGGCCAAACTGCTGTTGATAATTGTTCAGCTGGTTATGGGTGTCACGCTCCCTGCTTGTGAGCTTGACTTCTTCAGACCCAGTTTTACCTTTGTCCAGAAACATCTGCATCAATCCTTGTTCTTGACATCTCCATGATTGACTACTCTTATTTCTGCTGTGGCCAGACCACTGATACTACTTTTGATTGTTTTAACATTTGCATTCATTACTAGGAATTAAATCCAGGTCCTTCACTCGATCACACTGAGCTACATCCCCTGTGCTTTTTGTTTTGTTCAAAATATTTGAGACAGGGTCTTGTTAAATCTTGTTGAATCACTAAATTGTCCAGACTGGGCTAAAAATTGGTTGGTTGGTTTATTTATTTTGCAGTAGTAGGGATCAGTGAGCTACATCCCCAACCCCTTTTTATTGTTTATTTGGGACAGGATCTCACTGAGTCACTAGGTGCTTGGGCTAGGCTCAAACTTGGAATTCTCTTGCTTCAGTCTCCCAGAGTGGCGGTTAACTGGGCTCACACAAGTAATCCTGCTGCGTCAGTTTTTGTTTTTCTCCCACTTTTTATTCTAAGATTTCTTGTGGTATTACAAGAACTGAAATATTAGTATAAAGTTCCCATTGACAGTATAAAAATAAACAGCTTTATGAAGAGTTAAATGAAGCCCCCATGTGTCAACATGAATACAAATAAAACTGTAGGGAATTCCAGCTCATACCCGATTCCAGTTCTCTCATTTGCATGACTCCGAGAAGGGTATTATCTTTTCTTTGCCAAATCTGTTTAGTTCTAATCTAGTTCTTCTGGGTGTAGCACAAGTAATATGCATGAATTTCTGTGCTGAGCTAGGGGGGTGGTAGTGCAGGCCTGTAATTCCAGCACTTGGGAGGCTGAGACAGAATGACTGTCATGTGTTTGAGGCCAGCAGGGGCTACATAGTGAGTTCAGGACCAACCTGGACTACAGAGTGAGACCCTGTCCCCACCCTCTGACCTCCAGAAAAAGGTATAGAATTCTGGAAATGGGGATGGTGATGGTTGCACAATATTTAGAATGCTCTTTACAACACTGAATAAATATAAATTGGTAAATGGTATACTACCTGTATTTTGCCACAATTGTAAAAATCTCCAAGAAAAAAAAAAGTTTTTTTTTTTGTTTTTTTTTTTAAATGTCAGGTTGTCCCAGTTTTGAAAAGAGTTAGGAAAACAAGGGACTCATGTACTGTTAATAATACTTCTGGAGAAAATTTTGGTACCAAACACTGGTTAAGAGACATTTTGGAAATACTATGTGTTTGAGTCATTGACTCCTCATTTGAGAATCTGATCTAAATTTGTTTTGTTTGAAAATCTGTGTAAAATGATCATAATTCTAACATGATATGTGTGTGTGGTGGTGGTGGTGGTGGTGGTGTATGTGTGTCTGTGTCTGTGACTGAAGAGTGAGCCCAGACCTTTTTGTGAGCAGAGTTTCATTAAGTTGATAAGTTACTCAGGCTGGGCTAAAAATTATGATTTTCCTGCCTCAGCCTTACAGAGTGCCGGGATTAAAAGCCTACTCCAGGCCCTCCTGTTTTATCCCTTTAATGGTACTGGGGATTGATTCCAGGGCCTTCACACTGAGCTCTATCCCCACCCATGTTTTTGAGGCAGAGTCCCCTTAAATTGTCTAGGCTAGGCTTAAACTTCTGATCCAGAGTGCTGGAATCACAGATCTATGCCAGTGGGTCTGGCTTGTTTTTTTTTTTCTTTTTTTTTTTTCTTTTCTTTTTTTTTAAGATGAGATCTTGTTATATTGCTCAGGCTAGTCTCAAGTTTCTAGACTCAAGGGACCTCTGACCTCTAGAATCTGCCTCCCAAGTACTGAAACTACTAGTCTGGCTTCCAGCATGATTTTTTAAATCCCTTAAATTTAAAGCCTAAACTTGACATTGTGGATTGGATAAGTAATTTGAAATATATTCATGTAATCTGACTCCCTGTAGATATTCAAAATTATATTGTAGGAAAATATTTAATGACATAGCGGAAATGCTCTGATATAATGTTATAATGATAAGGGAAGAAGAAACAAACCAGGTATGGTGATGAACACCTGTAATTTCAATACTCTGGGAGGCTGAGACAGGAGGATCACCAATTCAAGCCCAGTCCGGGCAACTTGCAACTGAATATGACTCTATCTAAAAAAAAAAAAAAAAAAAAAAGTTTTAAAAAGGGCAAGGATGTAGCTCAGTGCAGGGGACCTGACTTCAATCCCCTATACTCCAAATCAATCAATCAGTCAATCAAACAATCAAATCCTAGGTTTTAAGTTCAATTGCTGAGTTCCTAAGTGTTTAGTATATTAAGTTTTATAACATGTTTATGTAAGATTAGGTTGCTTGTATTGATTCCCTATGAATCTATGTTTAATTTTTGTTCATAAAATTATTTTCTAAGATTAACATTATTTGCCTGATTAAAACCTAGAGCCTTCAGATGTCTTTGGAGGTAATTTATTGGGCCTGAAACCAAACTTTGCTAAAATAACAAAGTCCACAAAAAAAAGTTTCTTGCCCTTCATGGATTTCAGTTTACCATTTACTCCCTGTTTTCTTTTTCCATATGAAGGTAGTTACTGGGAGAAGGATGGAGGAAAGGAGAAGGGTTAGTTCCATTTTCTCTGTTACTATTTTAATACTACATCATCATTGTGTCCCCATAGACTTTCTATTTGTGTTTGTGCTATAAACATGACCTTAAAAGGATTCTTTAAGATTTTTTAAACCCTTTCACACCTCTAAACTCATCCTGGAGTCTCTTTCCTGGTATTGTTCAAGGATCCTCCTGTTCTCTAGCATTTAGGTAAACGTACCCATATGGCCATTGTCACAATTTGTGCCCAGTAGAAGAATGCCTTTGCAGTCACTTCTGGTCTATTTAGACACCTCTCTGCTTTTATCTCCTTAGTTGGACCACTTAAGGCAACAGTATTTAACCTGAGTTGTAGGAAGTCCCAAAGATACATGAACTTCCCAAGGAACACAATTGGCAAAGATAATTTTATTTCCAAATCCTCGACTTTCAATTGTCCTTTTCCCAATGACTGACCTGCCTAAAAAAAAATCACTACTTATCCTTTTCCATACCCCTTTCATATTAATCTTTTTTCCCAAGGAAAAGGAGAAGGCTAAAGGGCACTATGAAAAATAATTTTTTCTGAGTCTTTTTCCTGAGATATAAAATTCGCCATGGTACTAAGGGGACCAAAGAGAAGCTCTGAATATAGAAATGGTAGGAGTGATGACAATTTTCCTTTAGTGACCTGCCTTTCATACCTCTACATATGGTTAGAGAGTGAGGAGTTTTGAGAAGAGACACCTAAAAGAAACAAAAACTATGTTTTTAAGAAACATTGAACTGGGGATTTAGTTCAGTGGTAGATCATATATGAAGTGTGAGGCCCTGACTTTGAGCCCATGCCTGGCCAAAGAGAAAAAAGGAAGAAGGAAGAAAGATGGAAGGAAGGAAGGAAAGATAAAAAGAAAGTAAATTTGAATACAAAAGTTGGCTCTCCTTTTCTTTCATTTGAACATAAACATTTTCCCTCTCTTCAATATTCCTTTATAGAAAATGAGTTGTTAGCTGAAAAGAAAAGCATGTTTATACAGATTAGTCATGCTGATTCTTCAAAATATAACACGAATGTTTTCCAGTACTTCTAAATTTTTTGAGACATGCTAGATAAAACCTATACAAAATATTCACAGGGCAAATTTCACAGTAAGTTTGCATTATTCAATAAGTGAGGCAAGACTTACTTTATTAGTTCATCTTATGAATAGGCATTCCATTTATGGACCATCTTTCTGGGCCTCCAATTACCTCCCTGTAAAATAAGGTGAAAAACTGTACTGTCTGTTGAGTTATTTTGCAGATTAAATATTTGGCCTGTAGTCAACGCAAAGCACATACAATATTGCCTGGTGCATAGTAAGTGCTCCTCCTTTGGGCAGTCTCCTGGCTTTAAATGCCACCAGGATGCCAATGATCCCCAGTTCATACTTCCAAGGCCTGGCTGCTCACTCTGGAACTCCAGACTCATATATCCAACAGCCTACTGGACATCTCCGTGTGGATACAAAGCAGACGTCTCAAACTCACACCCTCCAACCTGAGTTCAGTTCTCTCCTTCCATGTCATTCACGCCTTCAACCTTTGTCCTGTTACCTGGTGTCAGCATGATCCTTCCAATTTTTAAGGTCTAAAAATTTTGGAGTTAGTTATATTTCGCTCATTCTCTCATGCCCTGTACCCAATCCATCTCTATGTAAACATCCAGCCAGAGTCTGACCCCTCCTCACTCCCTCCACTGCCACCCCCTGCTGCGGGGCGCTGTTGCTTCCCTCCTGGGTCACTCAAGTACACCAGCCTGCTTCTGTCTCTGCTGCCTCGAGTCTTTTCTCAGATGAGCAACCAGAATGATCGTTCTGAAATGAAAATCCAATCAGATCAGATTATTCTTTAAAATCCTTGAATATATTCCCCATTAGTCACACATTTTGGACAGTTATATATACATTTGTATGCACACATGTTCATTTTTCAAAAAGATTGTAAAAAATTGCATTAAATGGTTTCCATCTGAGAATGACAATATTATAAATCATCATTTGCCTTCTGATCTGGAAATACTACTTTTTAGAAATTTTCCTACAGGAAATAATCAGAATGTGCTAAAGAAAAAAATTGAAGTTTAAAAATTCTAACCACAACACTTTTAATGGGAAGAAATTAGAAACAGTTTAAGTGTCCAACAGTAGAAAACTAAGAAATTGTATTATAGCTAAATAACTCATGATTTTATGTGGTTGAACATGGCTTAGTTTAGTTTGTTTTGCACTAGGAATCCAATCCAGGGCCTTTGCATAGAGCTAGATCCTCAGCTAGTTTTTTAGTTTTTTTTTTTTTTCTTTTTTTAAATTTCAAGACAGGGTCTTGCTAAGACACTAAGTTGCCCCAGCTGGGTTTGATGTTGCAATCCTCCTACCCGGGGATCCCAGGGTGCTGGGATTACAGCTCTGTGCCCCCAAGCCTGGCTTGAACATGGTTTTCAAAGAATTAATCACATATTGTTAGTTTAAAATAAGTTTGCAAAACAGCAAGTGCACTACAAGATCAACTTTGCAAATTAAAAGAGTATACAAGGAAAGGAAAAGATTAGGAGGATACACACCAAAATATTCCCAGCAGTTGTCACAAATGATCACACCCTGGAGGCCATGATTCAGAGCTGAACAGGCACAGGAAAGCCCTTCTTCCATTAGCAAACTTGCTTGGAATCCACTAATTCAGAGCAAATGCACAAACTCCAGCCAATGCTTCCGGCAACAATCTGCAGTGACAGCTTAGGCAGCCATCTCTTCTGCAGGCTGCAAATGCACTTCTGGAGGATTTCATGTGAATGAAAAGGTATTTTAACTCCAAAAATCATTCTTATACAGCATACTTAGAGAACAGGGGATGGGCAGGAATCCCCTACTGCCCTCAGGAATTTAGGCCCTTTAAGACTTTGCCAGAGTAGGTTGGGCTGAACTATCATTTTTGCAATGGCTTCTAACAGTTTCCTGAGAGCTCCTTATCAGTTTGATAAGTAGTTAGAAGTACCAGATACAAGATACTTGTCCTGCTCCAAGCCCAGTACTCAATTCTAGCTCATTTTTTAAAAGCTTTTAAATGTTGCACTTAAAAATTAGTTCTTAGAGCCAGGCACAGTGGCACAGTTTTCATGGTAATCCCAGTACTAAGGCAGTCTAAGGCAGGAGGATCACAAATTCAAGCCCTACCTGGACAGCTCAGTAAGACCCCATCTCAAAATTAAAACTAACCAAAAAAAAAAAAAAAAGAAAGAAAGAAAGAAAAAATAAAGAAATGGGCTGGGGACATAATTCATGCAAAGGTCCTGGGTTGGATTCCCAGCACTACCATTAATTAGTTAATTAAAATATAAAAGGTCTAAAGATATAGCTAATTGCAGAAGGCCCTGGGTTCAATCTTGATTACTGACCCCCCAGCTTGGTTACAAAATGAAACAAAAGAAGAAATTTTACATTAATAGTCCTTTTTTATTTCATTCAGGCTGTACCCAGAGCATATATTACACTAAGAAGCCTAAGAGAGAAAGGCACAGTGGTACATATCTATAGTCTGTGCTACCAGGGAGACTGGGCCAGGAAGATCACAAATTCCAGGTCATCTTGGACAATTTAGTGACACTCCACCAAAAACACAATCAAGAAGTCTAAAACTTTTCTCTCTTTATTCTTTACACAACTAAAGCATAGATGACCTCTGATCTACCAACTCATTTCCACTGAAAAGTAAAACAGACAAAAAGCAAAACACAAAACTCTCAAACCATGAAAGGAACCACAGGGCTGGAGGAAGTGACCTGAAAGCCAAGCTTGTGGATTTTTTTTTTTTTTTCATGAATCAAGTAATAAAATTCAATCACAAAAGATATCAGGTATTATTGTGGTTTGACTCTGAGATGTCCCCCAAAAGTCTCATGTATTTAAGTGTTAATTGATTGTCTATGGAACCATGCACTGTTGGTAGATTGGGGCCTAGTCTGGAGGGGTGGATTACAGGTGTGTGAGTTAGGATTAAAGGCGTGTAAGTTAGGATTAAAGGCATGTGGTGGCCACACCTTCCACACCTGGATGCAGGAGGGGCTAATCACTGGGCGGAGACCTGGAAGGATATATAAGCTGCATCCTGCCTTCCTTGAGGACTAGGATGAGGACCAGGACTGGTCTCAACCTGGCTTCCTGTTTGTGATGTCGTGAGAAGCTGCCTCCACCTCTGTCTCTGCCATGTACTTCGACTGCGGCCAGCTGCCCCTGAATGGATTGTGACCTTCTGAAACTGAGCTAAAATAAACCTTTCCTTTCCTAAATTTGTGGATGTTGGGTATTGAGTCACAGCAATGAAAAGTAACTAAGACAAGCATGCAAGTGCATTAGAATATAGCCACTAAGACTATACTTTCAGGGACTGTGGGAGTGGCTCAGTGGTCACAGCACTTGCCTAGGAAACACAAGGCCCTGGGTTCAATCCCCCAGTACCACATAGTAGCTAGGCATGGTAGTGTATGCCTGTAATCCCAGCACCCAGGATGGTGAGGCAGGCAGATTGCCATAAGTTCAAGGCCAGCCTGGGCTACAAAGAGAGACCTTGTCTCAAAAAAAAAAAAAAAAAAAAAAAAAAAAAAAAGAGAGAGAGAGAGAGAGACTATACTTTCTGGGATCATTTCTATAGTTTGTGTCTAGAATAGAGCTGCTTTGCTCTCCCGTGATATAAAACAGAGCTTACCCAAAACAGTCACCATAAGAGAGGGAAAATCTGGTTTTTGTGCTTGTGAAAACTCAACTTTGTGTGTGTGTGTGTGTGTGTGTGTGTGTGTGTTTTCTCCAAACTATCCTGGTATTTTTTTAGCTCAAGGTAAAATTCTATTGTCTTGGGGGAAGGGAAAAAAGAAACCATGAACATAAAAATAAGCTTCTCATCAGGACAAAACAAGGAGATAAACAGTAAGTCTTTCCAGAAGTGAATAAAATAAAAGGAATGCCCATTTGGGTCATCTCCAAAGATATGTCACAGTGCATGTTTGTTGAATTTAAAATCTAAATGATAATTACAACTAGATGTTAAAAAATAAAAAACCTTAAAACTAAAATACCTCTCCAAGAGTAGAAACAGAGAGAAAGTTACTGGCTGCTAGATACTTAGTTAAATCTAAGATGAATTTTCTCCCTGAATTTATACTATGGTTTTCAGTCTAGGAATTGTCCTGAGGTTTCACAAAAATGATCTAAGATCTAAAATTTTGTTGTTTTTTTTAGTGATGGGTGATTTTGAAACTATACTCAGAGCTCAGAATGGTTGCACATGCGTCTAAGCCTCACATTCGGGGAGGCTAAGGTAGGAGACTCACAAGCTTGAGTACAGCCTAGGCAGATGAGGGACTTAGTGACAACCTGTTTCAAAAATGAAAAATTAAAAAAGGGATGAGCTGTTGCTCAGTGAGTAGCTCAGTCCCCAGTATGGCAATAAATAAATAAATACATAAATAAATAGCACAAAAAGAGAGCAAATATTTCATAGACTTTAAAATGGACAGACTACAGCTTAAAGCATCTTGCTCATTGACAGCGGCACTCTTCAATCTTCATAGTAAGAGTCTATTTCAGCAGTACTCGGTCACAGTCCCAAGAGAGAAGTAAAAGAAGCACTTATTTGTCAACATATACGCATCCAAACTACATAAATAATTAAACATAGTGGCTGATATATGGCACCTAAGAGTCTTCTGCAAATTCAAAGTCTTAACTAAAAAGCAGCTCTGTCAGGCAGTTTCTGTCACTGTAACAAAACACCTGAGATAAATAACTTATAAAGAGAAAACATTCACTTTGGCTCACAATTTTAGAGGTTCTAGTCCATGATTTTGCAGACCTGTTGTTTTTAGGTTGCAGAGGGTGGTGCCAGAAAGCAACTACAGGAAGCGTGCGGTGGAGCAAACGTCTCACTTCATGGCCAGGAATGAAAAAGAGCAAAAGGAAGGAACCGAAGTCCACAACTCCCTTCTGGGGAATATCTCCAGTGATCCAAAAATCTCCCACCAAGCCCCTCCTCCTAAAGGTCACTGTACCTCATAATAGGAAAACACCCCCCCCCCACACACACACACACAGGGATCAAACATCTAATACATCAGCCTTTGAGGACTATTTAACATCCAAACTAGAGCAGCAAGTAAATACTCATCAGTGTAGTGGAGATTAATTTTGTGGGTTATTTATGTCCTTATTGTACAGCACTCTGTTGCTAAGCTCTCTTTCTACTTAAAAGTTAAAATTTGACCTGCATGAATTTTGCAATCTCCAGATTTAAATCCGGTCCATCTAGGTTTTTGCGTGCCTCTGAATTCTGTCATACATTTATCAGGAAACGTGTTTACTAACCAATAAATTGTAATCGGATGATACAGGACCCCTAGTGGGCATTTAGAAATGTGCAGGATATTTTTTAACAGACACAGTGCCGGATTTAGTGGTATTTGGTGCACAGACAGTAGAGATGGTAAATATCTTGTAATGAGTAGAAAATACCACATAAAATGCCAGTAGTTACCTGATGACAAATACCAACCACATTCTCTGCTGGGTGTTTCCAGGCTCTGACGATGTTCGTGTTAACACCGATACTGCCCCGTCCCAAGTCTTAGGTTTGACTCCTCTTGGGCCTGACCCCTAACAGCCTGACTGTTTCCCTCCGCCAGTCTCCTGGGACAACTCCACATGCTGCCTCTGCATCTGTCCAGCCTGAGCTGCACGGGAGAGGAGCAAGGCGCCCCACAAAGAGGTGAGCTTAGATATTCCATCCTTTAACTTCCCACTCCTTTTGCATCCTGGGTTCATGCAGCCGCTTAAGGATTTCAGCTTCGACCTTACTTCACTGGTCTGTTAGAGAAGAAATACACAAACATTAGTCTCTTGGTCCCCACTGTCATTGTTATCATTGCTATGTACAAGAGAAATTGTGAAATATTCCCTTGTTTCAGCACTGTCACTAAACCCATGATTTGGGGCTACAGCTCTGGAGGATGCTCAGTTTTTTCCTTTGTAAAAGTGCTTCCCTAGCACATGCAGGCCTTAGAGTCCTTGTTCAGTGCTGCCAAAATAGGCACATGTCTTTAGATTCTGGTGAATTTCATATCTTTTTCTTCACATAAGTCTTTTAATGTCTTTGCTTATAATTTAGAAGCCAGTAGAATTTTCAGCAAGAAGTGGCAATAATGGAACTGGATATTTTATCACTTTCTGGCAAGTGTTGCTTAATTATTGAGTTAAATGTAGTAAAAAAAGAAAAAGAGGACATCTTAAGTTACTCTTCTCTGCTCCACAAAATATTAACTTTCCATATGTCCTTGCTTCTGGCCTTGCCAATATTCTTCAGAACTATTTGTTGATCATCTGGGCACCAGTTATTGTGCTACATACAATGCAACACTGACTAAAATAAACTTCACTCCTTTCACAGAGTCACAGTAAAAACGCCCAGTGCTGAAACTGTAGTACTCAGATCTCCAACAGTCCCTAAAAAATATCTCAAAGGGTCCATGAGGCTAAGTACACTCTCATTACAATACTCGACATTTTCACTGTACTGACATTTGCACTGATGGTGCAAAAATAATGGTGAATTTAGCTGCAGGTGCCTTGACATTAATGAAGGCAGCAGGGCCAACTACGTCAGAACTTTGTGTTCTTCATTACCACAAGGAGGGGAAGTGGGGGAAAGCATCCTGAAATATTCAAGATGTCTCTCTCCACTGTTGAACCCTGGGCCACATACATGCTAGGTGTATAGTCAAGGCTGAGCGGTCTCTCCAGCCCTTTTTTATTTTTAATTTCTATTTTGGCACAAGATCTTGCTGAGTGATCCATTCAGGCTGGCCTCCAAACTTGTATGATCTACCTGTTTGCCTTCTAAGTTGCTGGATTACAGGATGCACCACCTCACCCCATAAGGACATCTTTGGTGAAGCACTGAAGAGTAGTAACTTTGTATTTTATTCCTTGAGTACACATCTTCTTAATATTCTGTGTGACCAAACTCATGCCTGCTGCATGCAAAAGTCTGGTACAGCCTTGAGCAGGACCATGTATGTGACTGTCTGAACTGCATGCTCAATGAGATGCATTTTTGATAATCTCCTATATTTATATGGAAGAACAAGTGGTGGACAAATCATAGTCTTTTAGGTTTTGAAATTTGGCAGATGTTTTTCTGAAAATAACCCAGAAAACTTGCAACTTCTAGGAAAAAAAAAACCTGACAGTATTTATTGTGAATGAATGGCAATTAAAACTTTCATGCAAAAATTAGATTAAGAATTTTTAAATTTACTGTTGTGAGCTTGAAAGTGTTTCTGAGCACAGAAGATTTCGAGTGAGTTTGGGGACAATATTAATAAATATTTTTCTGGTATTGTATAATTAAATGTTTGCATATTTCGAAAATCTATATTAAAAACTTACTGAACCAATATTTTCCAAATAACCAAGCCAGGAGTGGCGGCACATATCTATAATCCCAGCACTCTGGGATGCTGAGGCAAGAGGATTGCCAGTTTGAGTTTAGCCTAGGCAGTGATTTGGAGAGACCCTGTATCTAAAATAATAAATAAAAGGTGGCAGGGGAATTCCAGTCAAGATGGCAGCCGAGGAACAGCACTGTGCAATATCTCCTCGTGGAACCACTTAAAAAGTTGAGAATATGGTCAAAAAACTGCCTGTCCAATGTAGCTAGGACAGGGAAGAGCACCCAAATAATTGAAAGGAGACCACAGGAGGCCAGAGACTCCACAAACATCAGAAGCAGAGGTAAACAGCAGCCTAGGAAGAAGTCCCAGGCCGAATGTGAATGGCTGGGAGCTGCAGAATGGAGATATCAGACTGAGATAAGTGTGGATCTGGAAGAAGTAGGGGGGTAAAACCCAGCCTGCGGGTACTGTATACCAGCAAAGCATGCTGCCCCTAGAAAAGATCTGCCTCCTAAAGCCTAGATCAGAAGCAGTGCTTGGCAGCCATAACAGGAAATGACATAAGCAGGAGTCATCTTAAAAAAAAAAAGAGGCTGGGACTGAACTGATTAAATTTCGGCTCCATCCCCACACTCCCATAGCTGTTCTAAGAAACCTCTCAGCTTGGCTTTTAAAGTGAAGTCCCTCAACAACAGAGACATGGGAAGAAGAAAAAGCAACAGGACACCCACAGAAATGCCTGAGACTCCAGAAAGTATGTCATGGGAAATAGTGGAACTCATAGGGAAGAAAATCAAAAAAGCAAATAAATGAGTTGAATAGCCAGTTCAAACAAGATATCCTCAAAGAAATGCAAGCAATGATCAATGGGCTTAAAGAGGAACTTACTAAACACATAATAGTCCTAATGGAAACAAAGCTCACAGAGCATAATGGAGCCACAAACAAAAAGTTGGCTGAAGTAAACAAGAAAATGCAAAATATGAAGGAATATTTTAATAGAGAAGTGGAAACTTTGAAAAGAAATCTAGCTGAAATTCAGAATATGAAAACTCATTTGAAAGCAGGGGAAGTTGATTTGAACATTGTGAGAAGACAATTTTAAACCTTGAATACAAGGCTGAGGAAACAAGTTCTACAATCAGGCATGACTCCAAAATTAGAAATGAGCAAAGTAGCTGGATACAACACCTGCCTCTTGTGCCAGTTTCTTTCTAGGCACTGTTTAAGGGTGACCCCCAAAACCCCGATGTGCTTTTCTGAGCTTTCTTTTACTCTAATTGGTTCAGTCTTGGGCTTTTTTTTTTTTTTTTTTAAATGGCTCCTGCTTACCTTATTGCCCATTATGGATGTGGAGTGCTGCTTCTTATCTGGGCTCCAGGAGGCCTTTTCTCTGGGGAGAACACACTTGAGTTTGTGGTATACACTGCCTGCAGGTTCGTTTTTCAGGGACTGGGGCTACCAGCTGCTGACAATTCCCACTTCTCCCAGATTTGCACTTACCTCAATCTGAGGTTCTGGCCTCTGGGCTTTGTCTGTGTCTGTGGATGTCAGCAGCTCAGGACCGTACCAAGTCAACTACTGTTTTCCTCCACTTCCAATATGTGTTCAGGATTTCTGACCTTCCCATGTCCTCCTGTCAGTTGTTGGGATGCTCCTTCCTCTCCTAGCTCAGTCATATTCCGGGCTCCACGCAGGTTTTCCTCTGCCTCAGGATACCTGTGGCTCCTAGCCATTTGCAGCTGGCCTGGGGTGGCTTCCTGGGCTGCTGGGATTTTTTTCCTCTGCTTTTGATGTTCCTTTGGGATTTCTGACATTCCCTGAGGCTCCTTTCAGTTGTTCGGGTATTCCTCCCTATCCTAGCTACATTACACGGGCATTTTATGGCTAAATTCTCAACTTTTTAAGTGGGTTGATGAGGAGACATTGTGCAGCTCTGTCACTCAGCTGCCATCTTGGCCCCAAAACTTGGTATAAAATCTTTTAAAAATCTATATGCATGAATTTATGGATGGATAGGTAAATAAAATGATAAACCAAATCTGGAAAAATGTTAGTGATTAGTGAAATGTGAGTAAATAATTTATGAAATTTAAAAAATTCTGAAATAAGTATGACATTATATCTGTATCTATTGCTTATGTGTAATTTATTCTTATGATATAGATGGAAGTTCATTTAATGTAGCAATTCACTTATTCAGGCTTTGATGTAAGTTTATTCTAAGAAAATGAGTTGATGAAATGATAACTTGAATGTCTTTTGAAAGTACAAACATTTACTTTTCAGTACTCAGCTAAGGAATTTAACATTTAACTTCTCTTCTTCTCACATTTTCTAGACTTATGAATTTCATTGCTGTAGTTCTTTTCTTATGTGGACTGGTAGGTGAGGCCACATTAAAGAATCTCAACACAGATACACTAAGATACAAAATAATAACTTTTGGCAAATTGTCCCAAAAAGGGCTCTGCTGGACCCACAGAAGAAGAATAAAGAAATGGCCACTGCAGTCCAATCTAGGGCTGGGAAGTTGAACTAAAGAGTGGTGGTTCGAATGGTGAAGTGATTTAGATGCAGAAGATTAAATATGTTAAATACTGCACGCTTTTTCTGATATAGGAAACTCAGAATACAGGCATTCTACAGAACCAAATGGGTGTGATAATGAGAATTAGAAGGGATGCAGAGGGTGTGGGAGGGCCAAAAATGGGAAGGGATTGTATTGTTGATGTGATACGTATGTGCACAAAATACTCAAGGGCATTTAGGCATGTACCACCATGCCCAGCTAATTTTATATGTTGCTGAAGAATCAGACCCAAGGCCTTGTGCATGCTAGACAGGCACTGTAACTAGTGAGCTACATCCCCACCCCTTACAAGTCTCTCACCTACCACCGCCAGGGTACCATTAGTCACTACACCAGACCCACTCACAATGAGTATCATTTTGCAGTATTTTTTTACTGCTTCATGTAAATCTTCATTGTGTCTTTTGATAGAACTAAGGAAGTCATTTCTTCAGTGACTGTATATTCATCATAAATGACTCTAACAAAAATGGCAAGTTGTGCTTTCATCCATTACCAAAGCAAAAAGAATTTTTTAAGAATTAGCAGCCTTATTGTCCAAACTTCTTTTGACTGGTTTTCTAGGTTTTGTTTGTTTGTTTTCAGTTTGTCTGGCTACTGTCTGGTGTGACAAACTGATTTTTAAATACCCTCTTTTCTATCAGGGCAGATTGTGTCTGCCATGCCTTCCACACACTGGTAAAAAAAAAAAAAAAAAAAAAAAACTCACCATCAATAAATGGTTTTGATTTTCTTTTTTTGCTATTCAATTAGCTACCCATAACTAGCTTTTACAAAAAAAAAAAAAAAGTCTGTTTGGGTTGTAACTTTCAAATTCTTTTTCTTTTTGGTGCTTTTTAAAATTGTTGTTGTTTAGAAGACTTTTAATTTCAGTATTTCGTTCTTAGGACACATTCCTTGATACACACCAAACTTGGCAGCATGTTTTTGCATATAATGCCTTTCCAAATTACAGTCTTTGAAAACTGGCACACATTCCCTACCAATTAAACAGAGTGCCTGTTATGGTTTTGACCTGGAATGCCCCC